>CM074307.1:9943200-9995700 GCA_037194245.1 Opsariichthys bidens | reverse complement strand
TATATATATATATATATATATATATATATATATATATATATATATATATCCTATATATATATATATATATTATATATATATATATATATATATATATATAAAATAAATAGAATAAGTGGTCCATCTCCATGTATTAAACACATTGTGCTTCTGCGTTCCACAGGCAAAATAAATTTATATGGGTTTCAAATGACATGCAGTGGGTACATGATGAAAAGACTTGAGGATTTTTGGGTGAACTATTGGCTTAATTGAATGATTAGAGAGCAGCAAAGGCTGCTTTACTGCGTTCTTCCAAACAGAATGGATGTGCAAAGCTCTGATCTACTTCCTTCACGCCCCGCACGGCATAAAACAAATGTGTGACTGACAGGCTGAGTAAGTGTTTGCAAGGGCCCCCCGCCGATAGAGCAGGCCGGAGCTGGCCCGTAACCCTGCGGCACAGGAAATGACTGGGATGCCACAGTGCATCTCCACTTCATAGCATGCCAGACCTCTGCTGGGCTTGCACAACATCCAGCTCCAGGACCAGACAGCTGGACGAAACGCACAACAGAAGAATTCTGTAAATTAGGCTTGTTATGAGCTTGTTTTAAACACGATAAGGTCCGTCATTTATTGCCTGGCGAGATAAGTACAGTTCAAGAGCACTGACTCTCACGTCTGAAGGAAACTCGGGAGGTGTCCTTAATGTTAAGAATGCACAACAAATGTGCGTTAACAGCGCTCTGATTTTTCGCAAGCTTCGTGAAGGAAGGATGTGGTACCTCGGTCGTGTCTTCATCCGTCGCACGCTACGCAAACCTGCCGATGTCGAACAGATGGAGCCAGACGCCTGAGATCATCCGCATGTTTTGATGAAAATTTAATTGCCTACATATTATGACAACAATAAATGTCGTCTGGCATTTAAACAAAAGCACTGCGATGAGTAAGGGAAGCCGGAACGGATGTCAAAAGTGTGTGTTCTTGCTTGCTACTATCACACATCCAAATGGAATCCATAGAGTTTTAAGTGTTTCCTTCACAGAGATTAAAAAAAATAAACCTTTTGTCAATTAATCTGATTAATACAAATGTACGTGTCCTGGTGCTTTTCTTCATTATTATTATTATTATTAAAAGAAAGAAAGAAATATAGCTTGTTGCTTTATTTAAACCTTTAATCTGAATAATTTACCAAAAAAAAAAGTTTGCAAATTATGCTTTGCTGTTCGACTATTTAGAAAGGAAATGCGATTTAATGAATTTTTCTTAGGGGTTCGTTTACACGACACCATTTTTAACTAAAAACAGACAACTTTATGTGTCAATTAAATAAATAGATTAAAATCATTACATGATGTGGTAATTAATTAATCTTATAAATGGCAAATTAATCGCACATCACTTTTAATTGAGAAATGACCCACAAAAGATAAAAGTCATTATTGTGTAAAGCATCAAATATACATTAAAAGTGCTCTAATAAGTAACTGAAACTACCAGAAGGTGGCGGTAAATGTCTAAATCAGTGCTTCCCAAACGGTGGGCTGTAGCTAGTCCAAATCAATATATTAAAATATTCCAAAAATATCCCAAAAAATTTGATTTTTTTGAAAGTATGTAAGGTTAGTGTTATGGATTTAAATATATTTGTAAAGAATGTTTGCGTCATAGTTCTCATTATTCACATGAAATTCTTACAAACTTGTTAATAAATGTATTTGTAGCTTTTGCAATGTTTTTACCCCTCTTAAGTTCGGGAAGCTCTGGTCTAAATGGTTAAGACATTGAGTCATTCATTCATTCGATTCGTTCAAACAGCCGATTCAACTCTCTGGTGCGAAAGCCCCTATAATTTACATTTTACACTTACATTTAATCATTTAGCAGACGCTTTTATCCAAAGCGACTTAAACGTCAGGCTTAGTCATGGTCACTGTTCATTCACAATCCCACTTTCAATTCCTGCCGGCATGGGAATCGAACCAACAACCTTCAGTTTACAAGCCACGACTACCCTATAATTGATGCGTTTACTTTGCAGTGTAGAATATTTCGTTCCTAAAGTTCAAATTGAGCTGGATAACGACACTAAATTTGGTACATGGACACCGTGACTGAAGTGACTTGAGCTGAATAATGACTCTATTGTCTTCTTTAGAGCTGCTTTACAGCTTAAATCTAATTAGTTTCATAAGACAGCATTTCTGTAAAGTCTGTAAAGCACTCTATAAATAAACGCGACTTGATTTAAAGGGAACGTTCCAGTTTGTTGCATCCCTCGCAGTCCGAACAAAGAATCAGTGACACAATTTCACTGAAACGTTTAAAAAGTCAGTGCGCGTGTGTCTGCGATTACGTCCCCGGCTATTCTTAGCGCAGATGCAATAACAAAAAAACACAAGTTGAATAAATCACTGGCGTCACCGCTGTCTGTTGCAGCTCTCCGTGGACGGCGCCCCCAGTGTAATATGAAAGCAATTAGGGTGTCCAGGCAATCTGCTATTTTTGTTTGTCTTGCAGCTCATCTGAGACGAATCCATTGACCTCGGCGCCACACATGAGACAGAGTCATGACAAACTATCCCGAAAATGTGGATATCTTTTATAACACGTGTTGCCTTTGCACAATATAGCATGAAATGCAGCAGGACAATTATTAAAAAATTCTTGTGATGCTTCCCCTGATCTTGTGAGCGAGATTATCAAATGAACTCGCATTATTTGCTCAGTAAGGAGAGTTTTGTTCTTCGAGAACGGCGCATACCTGTCAGGAACCTGAAATTTATGTAAGCCCCAAATACCGAACGCTCCAAGGAGACTTGAACAACAGTGAAAGTCAAGACGAACTGCAGCCACATCTGAGGTGGAGGATTTATGTCCGATATAAAACAAAAAACAAGACAAAAAGTTTCCAACGAGTACGGAAGTAACAACTTCACTCTGATATGATCTCCGGTATTTCCAATGAGGAGAAGAATATTCCTCACAAAGGCTCTAAAAACTGGGAAACACCTTATTTTTTTTACGGTGACATAAGTCCATTCTGATATTTGCACACATCCGATCGGAAGTATGAACGGCAAAAATGGGATTTTGTAAATACGTTTTGACCTTCATTCATGTGTGGTTTGAAATCAAATCCCATTTCAGTCTGACTGCTCTGATTGGACTGTGCAGTTTATGTCATTTTCTGACGCCACGTAAAATTAAAATGTCAGACGTACAGATCTTGACCAAAAACTGATGCACCACTTGATGGAAATAACATCACAACATTATATTCCGTTGAATATTCTGTATTATATTCCGCAACGGAGAAATCAATTTACTGTGTAGCGCGATATGTCACGGAATTTGTCAAATATTGATGAATAAATAAAAAGTAGGCCAGTAGACTTGAATCAAATTGCAATATGGACTTGTGTTTGTGAATATTATACAGCAAAAAGACTATTTAAACATGATTCCTGAATGTTTTTTGAGTCTGTGTGTTATTTAAAAGTGACGCTCAGTGTTTTCATGAACTTCATCTTCAGAGCCGCTCTCAGAGTCACTTCATGAGCATTTGACAGATTCATGAGAAAAACTATTGTCATATCATAAACACTAAATTAAATGGTTCTCTTAATGAATTGTCCATTGAATCATTCGCTCTTTATGAGGCACTTTGTTCGACTTTTAAAAAAAAAAATCATATGATTAAAAGATACATTTAATTGTTTTATGCCTTTATGTTGTTTTATACCAGAACAAAATTCTGAAAAAAAAAAAAAAATAATAATTAATTTAGTTGTTTTTATGAATTCAATTATTTAGAAATGCTTTCTGATTATTAAAATTGAATTAAGCAAATAAAATGAAATCCATAAAGCTTAAAACAGAAGTAAAACAAAATTTGGAAAAAATAAAACATAATTTTGGGGGGAAAATGTATTTCATAGAGCCCTAATTTTTGTTAAACTTTTAATAATTGATTAAGTTTCATGATTTCATTGAATTAGACATGCTTTTTGATTACTAACATTCAATTTAATTACTAAAATGGAATCCAAACAACAACAAAAAACATTGGAATAAAAAAATTTTTTTTAACTGATTTCATAGGGCTCTATGTATTGTATCAGAACAATTTGTCTCATTTCCTTGTCTGTTTTGGCGCATCATTAACTGTGTTGAATCAAAAGAACAGGTGATTAAGGGTGCGTTCACACGTGTCATGTTCGGTTCGATTAAAACGAACCCTGGTGCGATTGCTCAGTGAGTGCGGTTCGTCTGAACACATGTGAACGCTGCCATCAGAACCAAACAAGAGGACCGAGACCGCTAAAAAGACGGGTCTCGGTCCGCTTCCAAACGAACTCTGGTGCGGTTCGATTGATATATGAACGCGACACGGACCAAAGACGTGTAAACCAACCAAAAACAGGACGTGACGTCACAAGATGCGATGCTACAAGTCACTGATTCGACGACGCGGGAAGATCGGTGGATCCAAAATGAGTCGAGGGCAAACGTGGAGCGACGAGGAGGTGAAGAGCCTCATCACAGAGGAAATCCTGCTGCTGTTTTGAATGTTTTGAACATTTTATGAGCTCTTCGTGATTCTCAGCTGGTCAAAATAAAGCATAAAATGATGGCGTTTAATCCAGAACACAACGTTGTTTTGAATGTTCGGTAAGCGAGTCCATCGTGAAATATACGTATAAAAGCCGACCAATCAGCTCGTGACCGTATCCCAATGCCTTTGGTTCGGTAACTTTAGGTTCGCTGTTAGAAATGCCAGTGTGAACGCTTAAGCGGACCAGGACTATATGTTGTGTTTTGGTCTATTCTTAGTCTAACAGGTTTAGGAGAGCAGATCAAAGACAATCACATGGACTGTCCATATCCTGCTTACCTTCTCCAATAGGTTTCAGACTTCTACATAATACAGCTTGTCATTTTCATCCCTGTTTCATGTCATGTTGTTGCCTCTGGTGCCAAACAACCTTTGGCCTTGACACGGTCTCTGGAGGGCCACATGAAACGCCTCTTGCTCGGGCCCAGCATGCTCGTCTCTGTCTCTCATCTTGATTAACAGACTCTGATAGCTGATAGCACATGTATTTCAGCTTTTGAAAGCTGCTCCACATCTGTATCTCATCTCACAATGGAAAAACAATACATTACAGACCTTAGCCATCACATGACAACTACTCAAAAATATTTCTCTCCTTTGGTTTTTAACCTTTTTATATATATATATCTAAATTTAAATTGTGTTTGAAAACTTTTTCGGCGAACAACCCCCCTCTTCTCGGCGGCAGATGTTGACATCCGCGGCCCAAGCTGGTGTGTATTATTTTCCCGAAAGCATGTTCGGAATGTCCAGCGACTCTATAAAAGTCGTTAGCTGTTTAAACAGCACAGCATCATTAAAATCCCCCGATCACACCGACGTGAAGCTGTAAAACACACGGAACTGCCAGCGGGATCCCACTCCGCTCTGGGATTAATGGCAATGTGACAGTTCATAAAGGAATGTGATGGACCAACACATAATAATTCACAAAGTTCTACGACAAGAAAAGGACATAGTTACGCAAAACTCAAACAACTTCACATAAATCAAAGCTATAGATCAGCAAGACGTTCTAAACTGTGACGAACAATAATACCTTTCAGAATTTAAGCAATAGTAAAAAAAAAAAAAACAGCTGGTTGAACAATTCTGGAGTTTTCAAACTAAAAGGTCCATTTCGATTTGCCTCGTCAGAGATGTTTGTTTAACACTAAATCTGCTGTGCCTTTTTTCTTAAAAGACTCCAGGCATTGTTTTTAATTAATAACCTACTTCACATCGTAGATCCTATCGGGAGGTCCAGTATTTTAAAGGGAGAACAAAGAGATGCTGAGTTTCCCTAAATGGCAGTTTGTGGTTTAGCCTTAATATACATTATAAGACACGCATGACCAGAGCTTGACATGAACTTTTTCGCTCGAGTGTTTTTCCACTCCGCATTTTCACTGGCCACAGACATTGATAGCATGGGAGAAAAAGATATTTTTAATATCATCTCATAATTTGGGTATATTAGGCCGCTGTCCGTTTAAGAACTGATGCACGGATCCATTATACTGTTACACGTGTGTTTCTTTCTCAACTGTTTCTCAACATTTTGACATTATTTTGTGTGTATTTGACCATTTAAGCACCTTTGATAGGAATGTTTGATTATATATATATTTATTTATTTTATTTTTTTAAAGCACTGCAGGAAATGCTACACTGAAAAGTAAAATCCAGTGTTTTTTGTGTTGCAGCATTTCAGTGTTTTGTGATCTGGATCTCTGGCAGGACAAATCATATTACTTACTTACAGTGTATATAAATCATATTACTTATTATGAATCATATTACTTACAGTGCCCCTATTATGCTATTTTAAAGGTTCCTAATTTTGTTTTAGACGTCTCCTATAACAGGTTTACATGCATTAAAGGTCAAAAAACACTCAAACGACTTGTCGGATGAATCAGTCTCTCTAAATCCCTCCTTTCCGTGAACCTGCTCTGCTCTGATTGGCCAGACAGCCAAGTATGTTGTGATTGGTCTACAAGTCTGAAACAAACGCCCCTTTCCATAACTGATTCAGCTCCGGAGGCTTCCAGAGCTCACACCATAAAGACAGTAAGGATGGCGACCGTGAGTCCAATGATGAAATATCGGAAGATCTAGTTATTTAACCCGAGCCTCAATCGCGAGAACGACTCGAGCGGGACGTTTCTCAGTGATGCGCTACTCAGTTTGACGTTCAACGTGAGATGTCGCAACTGTAATTCACAGGGCTGTGTAGGTTACTTTTAAAATGTATTTCACAACAGATTACAAAATACATGCTTTAAAAAGTCATTTGTAACGTATTTTGTTACATTACTCAAGTTTAGTAACTTCATCTAAATACTTTGGAATACTTTGGAATACGAATAAGTGTGAAACAAACACAAAAAAGGTCATTGCAAGTTTTTATCTCACAATTCTGACTTTTTCCCTCAGAATTGTGTGATATAAAGTTGCAATTGTGAGTTATAAAGTCAGAATTATGAGATATAAACTCGCAATATTGAGAAAAGTCAGAATTATGACATTTAACTCACATAATAAATTCACAATTGCAAGAAAAAAACGTTTTACAAGTTTATATCTCCCAATTCTGACTTTATAACTTGCGATTGTGATTTTAAATCTCGCAATTGTGAGAAAAAGAAGTCAGAATTGTGAAACACAAACTCACAATTGTGAGGGAAAAAACAAATTGTGAGAAAAAGTCGCAGTGACGAGTGAATTATAAAATGACTCACAAAACATGAAAACAGTGGAAAACATGAAACTGAACTCGTCTTTTTCAGACGGTCAGAGTCAGAGAATCACCAATCGCTGTTTAAATGACATTAAAACTCAAAGTAATCACTTTGGTAATCTAAAACACTTTTCAGATGGAACTGTAATCTGATTACCACCCATTTAAAATGAAACACAGTCGCTCAGATTTTCTATTTTAAATACGTCACTAAGTATTTCGTTACTCCCCGACCCCGGTAATTCCTCACCATCAGCATCAACAAACCGATGTGTACATTTCTAATTTACCGCATCAATCACGAGAATGGCTGATGTAACTTTAAAGCTTGTAAAACATCCTTTATCGTTTTAAAAGTAGTAAGCTGCTCTGGTGCTTTGTGGCAATAAATTCTGGAAATATCGAAGCCCACCTGTAGAGCGCAGTTCATCATGCGAACAATGTGATCAAACTGCTGGTGGTCCAGAATGGCTCGGTTCTGCTGGACGTGGTGGCTGAGCTCTTCGGTCAGACACTGGCGTGCCGCTTTGCCTTTCAGGGCCCGAAGAGCCGCGGGGAGCGTCTGAAGAAACAGCAGAGTCAAGGCGTTACTGAAACATATGCGTACAATTCACCTAAAAACACCGGGCCGCCCTCATCAGGACGCAGAAGCATTTCGCTTCAATACATGCACAGCTAAATCCAGCCGGTTGACCTCCGACCCACTGTTAAAATTCCAGAATGGTTGTTATTGATGAGATTTTGCGTCTAGACGGAGGCGGCGCCCTCCGCTCAGGTTTACTCGGGCCGAGGTTGTGTGGAGGTGACGTCTTTACGGGCTCAGAGAAGCCGTTAAGCTGCGAGCACAACATTTTTACAACTGTAAAGCGATGCAAGCTTGCATTGTATAACCTACGATTTAAACTCGATGTGCGCAGGTAGCTGGCTACCATTCCTCAGGCTCCAAACATCCCCAGTGAGCAAATTTCCTTTGCTACAGGTAATTTGCACAAAGCTATTTGGATTAAAAATATGTTAAGATGCTTTAGACGAACACCAGTCTCGGTTAATGTTAGAATAATATTAGGGTTAGTGATAAGGGCAGGGAAATTAGAAGAATATGTGTGACTGTTTGTTCACCCCTTTCCTCCTACGTTTGTACGACTTGCAGCTGGAGAGCTTCGCTTATCGCGCCGCGAACGGCATCGCTAATGCGAGCTAATCTGCGTGCTGTCTTTTTCCAGATGCGCGAGTGAATATGTGGGTTTAATCCTCCTGTCATCACAGAAATGATTGCATCACCTTCTCGGTCTCCAGAGTCTTGTTGTCGAAGATGAAGCCGATGCACGTCCGGACCACCTCCAGCCTACGAGCGCTGTTAAAAACCGAGCTGGCCTTGCCCAGGATAGATACTGCGGAAAAGACAACGAATGTGTTGTTATGCGTATAAAAAGACACCAATGTAAGTATTGAAATAAACTGCTTATAAGCAATTGAACCTCCTTCAGGATGACATTAGACTGGTTTGCACCCGGATCAAGGTTTATTTTGCGTTAAAGATCGGTGACTGTACATGATGCTTATTACTAAAGTAAATAAGAGGTTTAGTCTACCAAACACTAAATCAGGGTTCCTCAAATCCAACCCTTCAGTCCCTACAGTCAGTCAGGGAGATCCTAGACACGTACAGGTGAGTGAGTTTGATCAGGGTTTGAGCGGCGGCCGCCCTAAAATTTAATGTTGGCATGAAAGCAAAACGGACCCTATTTATTTTCTAAATGTATTTATTTACATTACTTACTAATTCTTGTTTAAAAATGTTTTAAATGCAACACATTATGAATATAAATAAATATATAAAATATTATATATAATACATTTAAAAATATATATACATATATATATACATACATACAACATATTTATGTGTATTTATGTATATGTTTATACACATCCTATATGTATATACAAACAAACAAAAAATATATAAACAAAAAACTATTTATATATATAAATAAACAAAAATATATATAAACAAACTATATATATAAATAAACAAACAATATAAATATATAAATAAACAAACTATATATAAACAAACAATATATATAAACAAACAAACTATATATATATAAAAACAAACAATATATATAAATAAACAAACTATATATAAACAAACAATATATAAACAAACAAAACTATATATATAAAAACAAACAAACAATATATATAAATAAATAAACTATATATAAACAAACAATATGTATAAACAAATAAAACTATATATATAAACAAAAAATATATATATATAAATAAACAAACTATAATATATATATATTATATTATTAATATTATCAATGATGAAAACAGTTGAGTAGAATTTTTTCAGGATTCTTTGATGAATCGAAAGTTCAAAAAGAAAAGCATTTATTTATGTTTTATTTTGTAACATTAAAAATATCTCTACTGTCACTTTTGATCATTTTCATCCCGGCTGAATAAAAGTATTAAAATTCTTACTGACCAGTGACCACAAACTTTTGAACTTTAGTGTATAACGTTACAAAAGCTTTCTATTTCAGATAAACTCACCTCAAAGAACTGATTTCTGAAGGATCATGTGACACTGAAGTCCATGATTTGATCACATGAATAAATTACATTTTATAATAGATCCAAATAGAAAACAGCTATTTTAATTTGAAATAGTCAAAGTTTATTTATAAAAGCACTTTTTTAAAACAACAAGTGTTTATCAAAGTGCAGTACCTACAAAAAGAAAACCTGTTCATCTACACAAACAGTCAGCACCATAAAAGAAAAGCAGCTCTCACATGGCATTGAACGCCAGACTGTAAAAATACGTTTTTAGGCCAGATTTGAAGACCTCAAGTGTTTGAGCCTGTCTGATATAGAGAGGCAAACTGTTCCATAATATCATATTATACATCATATTTACATTTTTCATCATTTAGCAGACGCTTTTATCCAAAGCGACTTACAAGGGGAGCAATTAGGGGTCAGGTGTCTTGCTCAAGGGCTCTTTAGTCATGGTATTGAAGGTGGAGAAAGTGCTGTTCATTCACAATCCCCACCTTCAATTCCTGCCGGCGTGGGAATCGAACCAGCAACCTTCAGATTACAAGCCCGACTCCCTAACCACTAGGCCACGACTACCCTAATAATATCAAAAAAAGAGCTGTGTAATGACCCCATGACTCACCCACAGGGGGTCCGGCGGGTACCACACACTTCCTCTCTGGACGGGTGCTGTTGGGGGCGGTGTGCTGCTTGGCCAGGCCCTCCTGTATCAACTCCTCCACCCTCTCCTCCTCCAACAAGGGAAAGGGAACCACATGCACCCGCAGGTGCGATCCCTCGCTGGGACGAGGCACTTTCTGGAAGGCCATGTGGGGGTTCGGGTTCTCCTACAGAATGCATGACAACACAACTGCTGAAATTCAGGATTGAGAGATGTTTTCCGGAGTTTTTCGTAAAATTAGGGAAAAAAAAAAAAAAATCACCATCACTCATCAAGAGCATAACTCTGAGTACGCCAATCTCCAAATGTGCATTTTGACGTCATTTATGTTTATTTTATTCTGCGAGTGAAAGTTTCCAATAACAGAAAGTGTAATCAAGATACAGTATTTGATCAACACTATCAGTCTATATGTGCAAAACTTTTTAACGAAGGAAAAAGAATGTCCCTCTGAAACAGTTAGTTCTTAATGCATCAAGTGTGTGTCGAAGAAGAAAACTTGGCAAAGCCAAAGGACAGATAACACAAACCCCAGGAGTTTAAACACCTGAAGGACGTGCGCTTACGTTTTTGTAAAGCTGCTCCGACAGCTCTCTCAAACGCTTCTGGAACTTGACCAGGTTCTCCTCTTCCTCCTTAAAGCGCTCAACATCTACGGCCACCAGCTATAGAACACAAACAGAGCAGTTTAACGCAGAATCTGTGGCTTCAGCTTCTCCACCTGTAATCGATTTAACAGAACCCAGAACAATAGCTGGAATTTCACTGGGCTGAGTCACGCGTGTATTATCTTCCTCCTGTGGAATGATGTTACTTAGTAGGAGAGTAAATATTTGCTCTAACAATGATTCGATCCGATTACGGTTGTTTACTCAATCATGCCATGCAGTACATGATGAAATGTTCCCAAATTTCATTCGGATTCCGTCTTGTTCTTTCATTATTATTTTCAAAAAGACGCAAATGAGGAAATGCATTTCAAACTTCATGCACTTTCCTAACAAGATAACAGTATCATTTGATTTGAACATGATGTAGTTATGAGTTAAATGCACTTCCTGTAGTAATAACAGTAAATAATGACTATACACTTAGTACCTTAAAGGGTTAATTCACTTTCAAATGACAATTATCCCATGATTCACTGTCCCTCAAGCCATCCTAGGACTTTCTTCTTTTTGATGAACACAATTGGAGTTATATTAATAAACATCCTGAGCTTTATAATGGAAGCGAATGGGACCAACGAGTATGAAGCTCAAGAAAGTGCATCAATCCATCATAAATGTACTCCGCACTGCTCCGGGGGGTTACTGAAGACCTTCTGAAGAGATGCGTTTGTGTAAAAAATATCCATAGTTAACAAGCTATGAAGTAAAATGTCTAGCAAAGTGTGAACTGGCGTGGCGTCCGTTAAGCTTTTTACGCAAGTTGAATAGGGAAGGTGTAGGACGTAAAGCACGTTTTTTTGAACTGTGAGAGTTTTACACTTTCTCCGTACGTTGAATACGGAAGGCGGTCTGGCGGAAGCTAGATATTTTACTTTATAATGTGTTAAATATGGATATTTTTTTACACAAACGAATTGCTTCGCTTCCAAAGGCCTTTAGTAACCCCCCGGAGTAGTGCGGAGTAGTACATTTATGATGGACGGATGCACTTTCTTCATATTCTTTGATCCCGTTCACTTCCAATATAAAGCTTGGATGCATCGGGATATTTGTTAATATTTCTCTGATCGTGTTCATTAGAAAGAACAAGCTAGGATAGCTTGAGGGTCGGTGAATCTGAATTTTCATTTTAAAGTGAACTAATCCTTTAAAACATAGGGTTAGACTTTATTATTTAAAGGTGTCATTGTTACAGTTTAATTATATATTTAAGTACATATTAATAAACAACATACTTACACTAGGATTAGGGTAGGATAAGGGTTCGTAGCATGTAATTATGCATAATTTATGGTTATTATTATGATTATTATGAATAAAGTGTTACCAAATAACCTAATACAATTAATTCACTAGATGGTACAGTATGTAAGGGCAAAGTGTACAGAAGACACTAGAATGAAGCTACTTTAGTTTTATTTTATCTTTATTTTTGGGAATCACAGCATAACCAGCATTTCTCCTGCATTCTCCTCGGACAGATTTTGGTGACCGAGCTTGTTCTATTGTATTTGGCTTTTCGGATATGCTTTATATAACTTGCTCTAAGCTAGTATGTACTGACCACAAATACTTACAAGACTACAGATTGCTCTGGAAAATATCCACTTACTGCTAATGAGTTTGAGGTTAGGTTTAAGAGTTGGGGTTAGGATTATATGGGTTAGAGTTAGATTTTGGGGTAAAGTTAAAATGTCATTTAAATGCACATACCTTAAATATTATTACAATGGACCAATAAGTACCAAAAGGACATAGTAATTAATGTCCACTGCAATTGACCCTTAGCAAACAGTTTGATTGACAGGCGATCTGACCAATCATAATCCAGAATCCGCCATTTGGTACGACTTATTGAACTTGATAAATTGTGTGTCCTCACGTCTTGAAACAACATTCCTTCTGATGTTCATCATGTTTATTTGATGCTATAAATGAACTAGTATGAAGAGATGACACATTAAAGAGACACGATACGCTATTTACTGATTAAACTTCTTTAAAAAGTTACGATATATTAAATATGAAACCGTCAGTGTCCTCTTTGCTCCGCGTGAGAACATGATGTGTGTGGCGTGAGAGCGCACATAGCAACAGTAACTAAAGGGGGCGGGTCTTTGCGAAGGGTCCATTGCATGTAAAAGGCCACAAGAAGCTTAAAAGGCATTCTTTTCTCGAACAGTCCCGTGAATGATGGACTCCAACATCTGTTAAAGAAGTACCTCATCGAACAGGTCGCAGGCTCTGTACGGAGGGCCCCGCTCGGACACGAATCCCGCAAAGGCCATGCCGTCCAACACCTTGGTCAGGAAGTCATTTTCTATCAAGCCCCGCTGGCCCAGGAAGGCAGCCTGTATATCAGAGAAAAGAAACTTCAAATATGAGTGATTTTTCCGAACAAAACAACAAAGTCTGACGTGTGTTATCAGCATCAGCAGACACATCAAATAAGATGTACATTTTAAACAGATCCCCCACAGCATTAGCCAGTAAATTTAGGAGCAGATGCTCGAGACGGGAAGCATTCTTGCGCTATAATCCGAGCCATGTGGGGTGCTTTATGAGGGTCGTATTGAGACGTTGCCATAGAGACACCGGCCAACACAAACAAAAACAGGTTGGGGGGTGAAATAACACTTGCGAATGCAAGTTTGATGCTTTTCATATGGCTTCACTGCAGGGACAATCCGACGTGTTTTAAACAAACGAACCGCGATGCCGTCGGCATGAGCGCTTGCGTTCGCACCGAAGCGCTTCAAAGCGAAACGTGGACGAGGCAAAGCTCAGTGCTTATCTAGTGAGATTATTCCTTCTCTCTCTGGCTCGGACTCAAACCCGGCATGTTTACGAAAAGGCAGGTGTTTGTACAAGTGCAAACTGCCTCGGGTTCACGTAAGATAAACAACGCTGTGTTGCAAACCAGAGCTGTTTGTTCCGTGCATCAACGCGACGGGTCGGCAGATTAATATTTGCTTAAGTTGGGAAGTCGTAAGAATGATGTCGGCTGGATTTTTTCTACAAAATACACTCTAATTCTATCAAATTAATGAATAGCTTTTTATGTTTTTGTTCAATTTATGATGCTGATGTACACTGAAGTTTTATATTCTATTGTAATAGCCAGTTTTATTATGAAATAATTTAAAATATGTTTTTATTTATTATTTATTAAAGTGCATTAATGTTAATTTCAACATTTACCAACACATTAGTCAATGCGCTGTGAACTAACATGAGTAAACGATGAACGGCTGTATTTTCATTGGCTGACGTTAACGAAGATCAGCAACAAATGTATCGCTCGGGGTTACTTAATACATTAACTACGTATTGTAACGTGTTACTGAAAATAATCATTTCATACATTTAAATTATAATTATGAACAAATTTACCATCGACTATGTAGTCATGTGCGTTAAATTTGTAAATACAGTCTTTTCGACACCGTTTTTACCTCCAGAATGTTTGATTTTGCGATTATTCCCCTCAAAATTAAAACCGTGACACCGTTAAAGTATCATAAAAGCGGTTCATACTTTCAAATTTGTGAATATCCATAGCTAATTCTCGATGGCATGAGTCTGAACCAATGAAATGTAATTTTCAAACTCATGCCGATGGGGAAAATGTGTAACATTATCTTAGATCTGTGCGGTGCAGGAGATCTTGTCGTTAAAGTTCATCAAACATAGGAGAAGAAAAGCCGAATATTTATTTTTCCTACAGGTTTTAACTTGGTTTGTGTCAGATGTGGTGGTATTCCCGGGGATTTTAAGGTTTGGTTGCTGGTGATTTTGTTTTGGAACCTTCAGAAAACTCAGAATTGACTTTGCTGACGCTATCGATTTCAAACGGGTGATTTTGTCTGATTCCAAACAAATCATAAATCATTTTTTGATGTCTAATGTAGAAGTAGTTTTTGAAAATTTGCCAGCATGATAGCTTTGTGTAATTAAATGCAATACATTTAAATGACAGTGATGTATTACAAGTTCAATGAAATGTTAAATGTGCAAATGAGACACTATCTAAATTAAATATGAACTCATTTGCATACATTTCCAGGACACATTGTTCATATTAGGGTTTTAAAGAGGGGTTCCGGACATCTCGGATCACTTCATGAATCAGAATGGAAGCTTGTTTCCGCTTCTAAATAAAAAATAAAAATGGTAATTGCGACATTTTATCTCAGAAATATCTCTGGCTTTTTTTTCTCAGAATTGCGAGTTATAAAGTACAATTCTGACGGGGAAAAAAAAGTCACAATTTCGTAATTTAATATTCAGTGGCGGAAACAAGCTTCCATAGAAAAGTAGGAATTTCAGGAATTGATGTTTTATAAATCAGGCAAATGAACAAATCTCCCTTCAGAATATTGACAGGAATAAAACTGTAAAGTCATGCATGTGGACATTTCCTGCCTTTTGTGAATACTGCCTCTAAAATATGTAATGTAATTGAAATCTGTGCAATAAATAAAACTTGAATATGTATTTTAGATCTTTCCTTCCTACTAGTCTGAAAGAAGACATATTTTGGAAGCAAAAATATGCCTACTTTCATTATACGCTTGTAGTGTTTTTTCATCTATATAAGCTTGAAAGCACCAGTTTGCATTCAGCGAGTGACTCTTACAATCTGCGTTTCACAGAGGAAAAACCACACGGATGAGAGCGAGTGAATGTATTTTTGGGAGAACTACTCTTTTACAGGTCTTCATTATAAATACATGAGGCTCTGTACATCTGTCCGCTGTTGAACACAAGAGGCTTCTCGTACACTCGTTATGCAAGAAGTTGAAGCAGGTTTACTGGACTGATCTGGCATGATGACATTAACCGCTCGTGGGCTGATGGGGTCATGTGCGGGTTTTAACATCAGCGCCCCCCTCTCACCTTGTGAAAGTGAATCACAGGTTCGGAATGGATGCGAATGAGCTGCAGACAGGACCTGTAGCCCTGGAAGAGTTGTGCAAACAAGCGCAGGAAGACCGCCCGCACCTCCTTATCCTGTCAAAAACAAGAAAGCCAGAATAGAAGGCGACTAAGAATCATTCCAGATGAACGTACGAGGATAGAATGAGTCAGCGTGAAACTTTTCTCGCCTCAAAATAAACGGCGGACGTGACGGGAGCTCAAACTCCTTTGACAAAACAGATATTTCAGACCCGATATGAGACTCCCGTGACGGTCCGCAACTTTCTAGTGCTACTTCGCTAGATTGTGAAGTCTCTTACCAGCAGTTTGAGGTTGGATGGAGCAGAACGAGGGGGTGGGAAGGCATTATCTGCTCCTTCCAGATCTGGGTGCAAAACCTGAAGACAAAGAAGGTATTCGGAGTGAGGAAATATCCGGCTATCTGAGGCGAAATGGTGCAAATATATCGATTCTGTGTATATGTCGAAATTGCGGATTAGTGACCCCAATAAAATATGAACGGTGGTTTCTGTGCAAACCTGGCCACCGGGATATTAGAGTGTTGTGTGTATACCATGGTGTTGCTATGTGGTTACTAGGGTTCAGGATGGTTTCTAGGTGGTCCAAGTATCTAGGTATAAGGTGCGTTTTGGTCGATCATAACATAAACAGAATAATTGTGTTGTATTTCATTACTCCAGCCATCAGAAATCATTCCGATATGCTGGTCAAGAAACATTTATTATTATTATGTTATTATTATAATGTTGAAAACAGATGTGTACAACTTTTATTTCTGGACTATGTGATGAACTGAAAGTTCCAAAGAACAGCATTTATCTGAAATAGAACGTTTTTGTAACATTATCACTACAGTTCAAATTTGGGGTCAAATTAAGATTTTTTTTTTTTAGGGTTAGTTCACCCAAAAATGATAATTCAGTCATTAATTCGTCTCCCTCGTGTCGTTCTACACCCGCAAGACCTTCGTTCGTCTTCAGAACACAGAGGAAGATATTTCTGATGAAATCTGATGGTCTCTATCGACACTTTAAATGTCCAGAAAGATACTAAAATATTTAAAGCAGGTCATGTGACTCAGTGTTTTGAAATCGTCCATCACTAGATATTGCCGAAAAGTCGTTATTTAGTTTTTTTGGCGCACAAAAAGTATTCTCGTCGCTTTATAATATTAAGGTCGAACCGCTGTAGTCACATGACCCGTTTTAAATGCGTTTTAGTGTCTTTCTGGACATTGAAAGTGTCAATAGAGACCATCGGATTTCATCAGAAATATCTTCATTTGTGTTCTGAAGATGAACGAAGGTCACATGAGGGAGAGGAATTAATGACCATTTCATTTTTGGGTGAACTATCCCTTTAAATGCAACCAAGTAAAGAAATAACCCGACATCATAATGTGTTTTTTTTTTACCATGGACAGTGCTGTTTGAGTATTGTGCAACAGGGGTTCGGGGAGCTGGGAGAGGTGTATACACTCCGGGATTTTTATTGTTCCTCCATCAAGGTCAGCAATGATCACATCGAGCTGTAAACAGAAACCAAAACCGATCAGAAATGAGCGAATGAGTCACGGAGTCTGTTTTAAGGCAAACTGAAAAAGGTCTTTCGGTATGGCCTCGAGCTCACCAGCTCTTGGATCTCGCTCTGGAACATGGAGTGCACTCCGATGATGAAGGGCGTAGGCGAGCTCAACACCTCCAGCAGTCGAGACGGGAGGACAGGAATGTAGGGGTAGCTGTGGTCCAAACGAGAGTTAGGCAACCGCAATCATCACGTCAAGACATCCTCAGACTGCTCTCGTCTCATACGGAGCACAGAAATAGTACATACCGTTGCAAAAGAGCCTAAAAATAGACGCTTATCGTTTGTGAAGAGCGCACATTAATTCAAGCTTTTTTTCCCGATACAGCAGTTGTCCTAGTTTTTACGCAACGAACTGGATCGGCGGATGAAATGAGACGCTGTTATGGAGGCAGTTATTCTGGGTATGTCGGTAACAGCCGATGACGACCCACCTGTACTTAAGAGGAAACATGAGGGTCTCTAAGGCACGGCAGGCCTCTCCCAATCTCTGATAGCTGGAAGAATGGAACAAAACCTTGTGCTCCGTCAGAACCGCACAAAAGAGACTGAGAACATTCTGGATTCCTGGAAGACATAGAAACAACACAAATGCACAATTATTGAAGAAGTATTTAGTTTTTTTTTTTTTTTTACTAAGCCTAAATATCATTTGCTGCCTCATCATGTGATATTTATCCAGATGCATACTGGATCCAGAATCCCTGGCAATATTCAAGAGACGGCTGAAAACTCCTCTCTTCCGTGAACACTTGAAAAAAAAAAAAAAAAAAAAACTTTCCTTCCCTTTTTTCCCTTCCTACTCTAGCTTATGGTACTGAGCAATGTATGAAACTTGTATTCTGAGCACTTCCTGTGCTATTTGCCAATTCATGAAGAATCGCTTGTTTGTTTTCCTCACTTGTAAGTCGCTTTGGATAAAAGCGTCTGCTAAATGACTAAATGTAAATGTAAATGTAAAATGCATACGTCACAATGATATACACTGAGTGAAGAAACAATCCCAACAGTGGCTGATCACATGGAATCTGGATTATATCATCAGATTTCAAAGAATTAAGTACTCGTAATGGACCCTTCGCAAAGACACGCCCCCTTTGTTGCGACCACTCTCACGCCACACATCATGTTCTCACGCATCGAGGAGCAAAGAGGACACTGACAACGAAAGAAACATATTTAATATATTGTAACTTTTTAAAGCAGTTGAATCAATAAATAGCGTCTAGTGTGTGTTTAATGTGTCCATCATCTCTTCATACTAGTTCATTTATAGCATCAAATAAACATGATGAACATCAGAAGGAATGTTGATTCAAGACGTGATTCAAGTTCACCGACGTTAATCTACTGACTCCCCTGACCGCTTTGTCGGACAAAATGGTGGATTATGATTGGTCAGATCGCCAGTCAATCAAATTGCCTGACAAAGGGTCAATTTGATTATATTAAATTCTAAAATCAGACTTCAGTTACTTTCTATTGATTGTTATTCTCACAATGGCAGTAAATTATTCATAATTCATTTATTACTTTTTATCTTTTAAATGGTCATTTTTATAAAACCCTACCGCTTATTTGTTCCGAAGCTCTTCCAGGTTTGTGGAATCACACACACAGAACAGCCACTAGTCATGTGACTATCACTGAAAACTGAGACCCACTAGATTTACAGAAATCATTTCACTTTTAAGAAGCGTTTTCTCCAACATTGTAACCTAATCAGCTCCTGACTAACACGTTAATTATTATTTTCATTATCATTTAAATGAATGAGTTCAATGAGAAAATCAATAATAAATTATCAATAATAATAATAATAAATATAGCTGCTAGCAGCGATGTGCGGGCCCAAGCCGGTGGCACCGCCACCTCGGTGGTTTAAGGACAACTGGGCACGGCGGGCAAAATGAATTCAAACAGTGATATATGGGTTCTTGAACTGTTTGAATGTGTGTGCGTGTAATGTATGAGGAGAGCACGAATGTAATATAAAAAATGATAACGATCCAAACACGATTTATTTGCAGAAGTTTATATTTTAGTTTTATCTTTTAAAATCCCTGCATGGATGCAGTTCTTTGTATAACTGGGCGCGATCATTATTAGGAGACGCGCAGTTATATATATATATAAAATAGCTTTTCCGCAGTCTGGGAAACCCTGACGTAATGTAATATTTAACGCACTTCATGTTGTTGATCAAGAATGTATTTTATTTCTCTTTGCACTTTTATTTTGATATGGAACAAGATGATCCTACAGAAAATCACAAGTTAGGTCAAAAGTAATCTAAAAGTAATCCGATTATATGACTTTAAATGTAATGGATTACACTATTAACAGTAACAGTTTGTCGTCATGTAATTTGGAATCAGTAACTGACTACAATTTGTAAGTAATCTACTCAGCATTGCTTATTTACAACCCCAAAATACTCCACATTTGAGAAAACACAAACCAAACATAAACGACACTCAACAGCAAACAGAAAAATCCCAAGACTTAAATACACACGGAAGATGATGAACAGAAGAAGAACCAGGTGCGTAACTCAATTAGAAACCATAGTAACAAAAAAGCACGAGAACTTGCAACCGGAACAGACAAAACGAACAGAACATGACAGCAATATATCCAAAAGCATCTTTTTTTTTTACTTTTTTTTTTAAAGATTGGTTGCATTTTATTTTAAGGTATCTATTTTTAAGTGTAATTACACATTTAAGTACTGAGTAATGACAATTAACTACATGTACTTACTATAGGGTTAGGATGAGGGTTTGGTTTAGGGTTAATTGCATGTAATTATCCATAATTTCTAGTTATTACTATAGTAAATACATGTAACGTGCAAGAATGACCCTGTAAAATAAAGAGTTACTGTTTAAATTTTTTTTAAAAAGTACAAATTTAAGAAAATACTCACTGAGGACGAGCAAAAGTGAATCAGTTTACTAAAAAAATGAATGAAAATAAATAAATAAAAATCAAGATTAACTTTATAGCGAGCAAAAAATGAAAGACTGAGGACTAAGATGCAAAATAACTAAAAAAAAAAATAAAAAATGAATAAAATAGAAATAAAAATATTACCTAACGAGTCCATTAAAAAGATCGAGATTAGTACCAATAATTACATTGCTACAATCTTCATCAAGCTTCTAGGTCGATGGCTACAGTATAACGGACTGTGTTTCTTGGGCAATTTCAGTTAATCTACAAGTAAAATAATTAAAACAGTATATCTCGTCCATGATTTTATTTACTTATTTGGCGAGTCATGAATAACCGAGATAATGTCCGAGCCACCGCTGGCTATTTTACACAACTCCGTGAATCTGATGTTAAAAGAACACGGAGAAGGCGCGCAAATAAACATCGCTATCTCAATCACGATGATGCAAAAATGCCTCAAGAACGGCAACTACGAAACGCCAATCTCCTCAACGGGAGTCGTCGGAAAGAGCGAGAGATAAAAGTTTACAGATCCTGTTTTTGTTTGTCATCAACATACCACTGAGACGATTAATCACGAAACAGCCGGCCGGCCTTTAACAGACGTATCCGCAGCGCTGCCGGGGTCAGCGTTCCCATTATGTCTGTGTCAAACTCTGATACGCACCGATAAACAGGAACAAGATATGAAAATTCACATTGTCTGTCCTGTTGACCAAATACCTGAATCCAACAATGAGCAAAGAGAGGATGAAACGTTTGGGAACGTCAAGTCAACCGCATACTTGTCATTCCATTCGAGCCGTGCTTCATAAATAATCGTGTGACACTCTGAATCCGAGTGGATTCTAATTCCTTAAAGGAACGATCATCCCCTCCTGATTGTTCCTTGGAAGCTCAGCGTCTTCTCCCTCCCCTGAACAATTTCATAATCTTGTTTGCGAGGCGTCCAGTAAAACACGTCCCGACCTTGTGACATTTACTTATCTTTTGGAATGGCTACACATTTCTGACCCACGCATAGACAGGGACAGAAAAGGCTGCAAACAATAAACACGGAGCCTTATGATGGCAAACATGTTCCTTTTCCTCCATTTCTCACGGTGAGACGGGCCTCACTCCGACTTGACCCCTGCGAGACGAAGGAAATATGGAAAAAGTCGCAGGAAACGGCCGTCCGATTTGACTCGCGAGTGTTCCCGCGGTCCTCGTTTGATTAACGCTTGAAGCCGAGCGAGATGTTGAAGACGTTAAGCGCATAAATCCACGGTAAGACTTATTATAGGTCGCTAATGTTGACTCAACCCATCTGAAAATATGCAGGGACGAGCGCCGGACCAGGCCTGAAAAATCTGCTGAGGAGAACAATGGAGACGAGGTGCAGCATAAATTATTCACAGGAGATCGAGATGGCATTTTTATTAGCTCGAGTAGGTCGCCGTGTTGTTGCGATGTTACAGGGTAACCTTGAGATCAGATCCCGGAGGTGCCAGACATCAGGGAGGATGATGCATTGACATGATGCTCTTATCATGCGCACAGAATGGTATTTGGGATGATGTGGGATGACAGGCCATGGCCGTCTTACAACCCCACTTGTGAACTTTCAATTGGAGGACAAAGAGCAGGTACTGGTTTGGTTTCTCCCAGAACATCTTAAGAACATCTTAAGAACATCTTAAGACAAGCAGGAGAACATTATTGCAGTCACACTCTGTTCTGTTTTAGTTGTCATGGACATTCAGTTTTCACTCGTCACATGACTTCCTTTTTTCCGCCAATCCTTGAGTGCCACCATCACTTCATTGTAAGTGCAACTACCGTGACAATTATATTATATTGTATTATATTATATTAATTATTAAAACACTATCATTCAAAAGCTTGAGGTCAGTAAAATTGTTTAAAGGTAATAAAGATAATATAATATAGCATTATTATATTAAAGTATATAATTATTAAACACTCGTTATTAATCATTCAAAAGTTTAAGGTCAGATTTTTTTAAAGGTAATAAATATTATATATATATATATATATATATATATATAAAATGTAATATAATATAATATGATATATTATATTATATTATACCATAATATAATATAATATTAAACACTATCATTCAAAAGTTTGAGGTCAGTAACATTTTTAAATAAATTGTTAAATATTATATTATATTATTAAACTGTCATTCAAAAGCTTGAGGTCAGTATAATTGTCTTAAAGAAAAGTTTTATTCAGCAAGGATGAATTAAACTGATCGAAAATTACAGTAAAAACATTTTTAAGATTACAAAAGATTTATATTTTACACAAATGCTGATGATTTGTTTTCAACAACGATATTAAGAAACATTTCTTGTGCAACAAATCTGCTTATTAGATTGATTTCATGTAATTCACTCTGTCACCAGAGGAATAAATTACATTTTTAAATGTTAAAATAGAAAAGGGTTAAATAATATTATTTTTACAGTGTAATTTTAACAATATTTCAAAATATTACTGTATTTTAGATCAAATAAATGCAGCCTTTACTTCCAAAAACAAAAATGAAATGCCAATTGAAATATCTTAACAGTCCCAATATAATTTCTTTTTTCTGTTGGAGATTTTGGGGTGAAAATCACACATTTGATCCAGTTCATGAGAATCTTTGTAAGGATCCCGCTTTAAGACGACGAGGCGACTGTCGCTCATATCAAAGCACTTGGAGAGAAGGTCATGTGATGAAGTCAAAAGGCCCTCGGCTGCTTCGAGGGTCATCAGGTTTAGATAGAGACTCTGATGGGATTGTTTAGGGAGAGCATCATTAATCCGAGATCTACATAAATCCGTAAAATATGAGAAACGTCAGTGAACTGCGATGAAAAACTCCACTTCTAAGTTGAATAGTTCAAGACAAATTCTGGCCAAAATAAATCATGAGCAATCTTAAAAATAGTGCACATAATTACAAAACAATGTTATGTGACACAAAACAAAGATAAGGGGGGAAAAGGGGAAACTAATGTTTCCAGTTCCTCAACAAGAGGTGAAGAAAACTTTTATTTGACAGATTTAGAACATGCTTTATTTGCTCAATCTGAAAAAAATCTTACATGCTGTAAAAAGGCCTTAAAGATGGTGTTAATTAGTCCAAGACTGGTTTGCAGCTGGACGGCAATTACTACATCAGTTATAAAGTCATGCATGCTTGATACTTATTTTTTGTCTTTGTGTAACAAAGTTTGACGCATTTGACTGATGACCCTTCCAAACCCATGTGTGCATTCGCAGGCTGTGAAAGAGCGGTAAGAGTTGTTTTTGTGTACTTCTGCAAATCACGTGATCTGCACACGGGAAAGCATCGTAATTACGGCAATAAAAACAAATCTATACGCAGGTTTTCATATCCTGCATTCTTAATATTGAATACAAATATTTCCATTTCCAATTTCGTTGGCAGCATATTAATTTGAGCGAAAAAGCTGAATTAAAAAAAGGAATACGAATGTCAGAATTAATGGTGTGTGTCTCCCTTTAATACGCTTAACTTCAGCTGAAAGTTTGTGTAATACTAATAATCATATTCAAGATTTGAGAAGGAATTTAAAGAGTATCTTGTTCTTCAATGGAAGCAAAAACATCTGACAATCTGTATAAAGTCCTCACAATGTCACAAACGTACTTATTTGATTAGTGACCGAGGGTGCGTCTCAATCAGCTCCCTGGTTCATTTGTCAGGGCACTGATCAGTCGTCTCAATTGACCCTTCACCGGCAGTTTGATTGACAGGCGATCTGACCAATCATAACCCCGAATCCGCAATTTTGTCGGTCAAAGCGGTCAGGGGAGTTAGTAGATGAACGTTGGTGAACTTGAATCACGTCTTGAAACAACATTCCTTCTGATGTTCATTCATGTTTATTTGATGCTATAAATGAACTAGTGTGAAGAGATGATCGAGGAGCTCCAGCGACACATTAAACACACACTAGACGCTATTTATTGCTTAAACTTCTTTTAAAAAATACAATATATTAAATATGAAACTATTTCATATCAAAAGTATCCTGCTCTGTCTTGTCTGTCTTGTGTTGTCAGTGTCCTCTTTGCTCCTCGATGTATTTTTCACTGCGTGAGAACATGATGTGTGGCGTGAGAGCGCATGACTTGTCGGCCATAGCAACAGTAACTAAAGGGGGCGGGGCTTTGCGAAGGGTCAATTGCAAAATCCTTCAACATTCGCCTGAAAAGTCCCATCGATGCTCACCTGTAAACCCTGACGCTCAAATTACTTCATTGGTTTGAGTTGGACAAACTTAAATTAGTTCAGTTAAATCAACTTTTATGAGTATTTACAGCTTTCTTTTTCTTTTGAGGTCACAGCACTGACATATTTCATATTTGAGTTTTATGAACTCATTTCTTTTAATTGTTTAACTGAAACTGGGCTGGGCTTTCTATTTCCCAGCATGCCCGAATTGGTGTATACCATATACGACCTTGGAAGCTGATTGAGACACGCCCTCACTTATTTCCAAGTTTAAACTAGTGTAAGTTCATATGTAAAGTTTCAGTTCAATCATATACTTAAAAAAAAACAAGCATGCTCACGGTTTCAACTGAGGAGTATATTCAATATTTGACAAATACTATAAAGACATATACAGCATATACAGGGAGTCCAGAATTATTAGGCAAATGAGTATTTTGACCACATCATCCTCGTTATGCATGTTGTCTTACTCCAAGCTGTATAGGCTGGAAAGCCTACTACCAATTAAGCATATTAGGTGATGTGCATCTCTGTAATGAGAAGGGGTGTGGTCTAATGACATCAACACCCTATATCAGGTGTGCATAATTATTAGGCGACTTCCTTTCCTTTGGCAAAATGGGTCAAAAAAAGGACTTGACAGGCTCAGAAAAGTCAAAAATAGTGAGATATATTGCAGAGGGATGCAGAAGTCTTAAAATAGCCAAGCTTCTGAAGCGTGATCATCGAACAATCAAGCGTTTCATTCAAAATAGTCAACAGGGTCGCAAGAAGCGTGTGGAAAAACCAAGGCGCAAAATAACTGCCCGTGAACTGAGAAAAGTCAAGCGTGCAGCTGCCAAGATGCCACTTGCCACCAGTTTGGCCATATTTCAGAGCTGCAACATCACTGGAGTGCCCAAAAGCACAAGGTGTGCAATACTCAGAGACATGGCCAAGGTAAGAAAGGCAGAAAGTCCACCACCACTGAACAAGACACACAAGCTGAAACGTCAAGACTGGGCCAAGAAATATCTCAAGACTGATTTTTCTAAGGTTTTATGGACTGATGAAATGAGAGTGAGTCTTGATGGGCCAGATGGATGGGCCCGTGGCTGGATTGGTAAAGGGCAGAGAGCTCCAGTCCGACTCAGACGCCAGCAAGGTGGAGGTGGAGTACTGGTTTGGGCTGGTATCATCAAAGATGAGCTTGTGGGGGCTTTTCGGGTTGAGGATGGAGTCAAGCTCAACTCCCAGTCCTACTGCCAGTTTCTGGAAGACACCTTCTTCAAGCAGTGGTACAGGAAGAAGTCTACATCCTTCAAGAAAAACATGATTTTCATGCAGGACAATGCTCCATCACACGCGTCCAAGTACTCCACAGCGTGGCTGGCAAGAAAGGGTATAAAAGAAGAAAATCTAATGATATGGCCTCCTTGTTCACCTGATCTGAACCCCATTGAGAACCTGTGGTCCATCATCAAATGTGCGATTTACAAGGAGGGAAAACAGTACACCTCTCTGAACAGTGTCTGGGAGGCTGTGGTTGATGGTGAACAGATCAAAACATTGACAGAATCCATGGATGGCAGGCTTTTGAGTGTCCTTGCAAAGAAAGGTGGCTATATTGGTCACTGATTTGTTTTTGTTTGGTTTTTGAATGTCAGAAATGTATATTTGTGAATGTTGAGATGTTATATTGGTTTCACTGGTAAAAATAAATAATTGAAATGGGTATAAATTTGTTTTTTGTTAAGGTGCCTAATAATTATGCACAGTAATAGTCACCTGCACACACAGATATCCCCCTAAAATAGCTAAAACTAAAAACTAAAACTTCCAAAAATATTCAGCTTTGATATTAATGAGTTTTTTGTGTTCATTGAGAACATGGTTGTTGTTCAATAATAAAATTAATCCTCAAAAATACAACTTGCCTAATAATTCTGCACTCCCTGTATACAGGGTCAGGTATATTTTGTATTGTATTTAAGAAGAAAAAAAATGTTTTCCCCATTCTCCTCGTATGACTCCGCTCTACAAAAACATGTTTACAGGAAGGGACATTAAGCGGAACTATAAAGGACAGGAGATGTCTGCATAAATATGGAAAAGATAAAAAATGTGTTTAAAGCTGACATGGAAGAAGTATACAAAATATACTCTGTATACCGAACGCCCCTGTAAAAAGTAAAGGGTACCCACCTAACTGTTGGAAGAGGAGCGCTACACTTTTACAGCTGATTGGCAGGCTGTCATTCAGGGGGGTCTGGATGAGCTGCCGGTCCCCCGCTCCCAAAGAAAAGAGCTTCTGAAAACATCCACACAAACATTCTGGTCTGAACAAGAGTAAATGAGTCATCATAAACATTTTTATTAATAACTTTATCACTGATATCCACTCACGATATTCTTAATGACATCTGTTTCGACCATTAAGGTTTGGGACGTTTGCAGATGTACATTAAACAGAGCCAATAAGACTGTTTCGCGAACAGATGAGTCTCACGACGAGTTAGACTGAAACTGAAAGATGGATATATACCTCTCCTGAGGTTTCTTTATAACTTAAACCCTGTTTGATCACTAGGATGTCCCAATCCAGCTGGGATAATAATGGTTTCTGGAGGAATTTTCAAATGCATTGGTGAATTACAGTAAAAAAAAAAAAACATAACAAGAGAGCCTGCAAAACTCTGCAGTTTGCATATATATATATATTTCCCCTGAAACCAATGTCTAGATTGTTTAACAATATTTATTCGGCCATTTATTCATTTAGCCTGATTTATATGAGATCAGTGTACAATAAAGGGTCGTGGATTTAGAAACTGTGTTTAAAGAGAAAACATATGGTTTGAGAACGGATTGGTTCACAGCGGCTGAAACCCGAAAAGAAAAATGAGGCGCATAAAAAACTGACCAGAACATGAGAGATGCATATTATTAATGTTTTAGCTCTAAATAAAACAACAAGGTTTCTCTCGCTGACCCCTAAAGCCCTTTCCACCTCTCCGGAGACTCCAGTGAAAACAATATGGAATGTGAGACATTCGTAAGATGCCATCCTCAAGGTATACAGGTACACAAATGAACCCTGGCTAACCCTCGAATATCCGCGGGGTCAGGGTCGAGACTGATGAGGAATTCCTTTGTTAAAGTAATGTCTGACCTGGGAACCTCCAGCCACTGGTACCAAGCATGTGAAGAGGTTTGCCACCAGTCCTTCCAGAGGGAAGCTCAGACTGTCTATGTACACCGTGTAGATCAATCCCAAGCAGCCCTGAGAAAAGAAACAGAAAATACATGCAACGTGTCCTGACACACAACAAATGTAAAAATACTTGTGGGTACAAAATCTGAGTGAATACAGGTTGAGCTAATAGATAATAGACAGATAGACTGATATAGACAGACAGACAGACAGACAGACAGACAGAGAGATTGATATAGACAGACAGACAGACATATAGACAGACAGACAGACAGACATATAGACAGACAGATAGACATATAGACAGACAGACAGACAGACATATAGACAGACAGACAGACAGACATATAGACAGACAGACAGACAGACATATAGACAGACAGACAGACAGACATATAGACAGAGAGATTGATATAGACAGACAGACAGACATATAGACAGACAGACATATAGACATATAGACAGACAGACAGACAGACATATAGACAGGCAGACAGACAGACATATAGACAGACAGACAGACAGACATATAGACAGAGAGATTGATATAGACAGACAGACAGACATATAGACAGACAGACATATAGACAGACAGACAGACAGACATATAGACAGGCAGATCGACAGACAGACAGACAGACAGACATATAGACAGACATATAGACAGACAGACAGGCAGATCGACAGAGAGACAGACAGATTGATATAGACAGACAGACATATAGACAGACAGACAGACAGACATATAGACAGACAGACATATAGACAGACAGACATATAGACAGACAGACAGACAGACATATAGACAGACAGACAGACAGACATATAGACAGAGAGATTGATATAGACAGACAGACAGACAGACATATAGACAGACAGACAGACAGACATATAGACAGACAGACAGACAGACATATAGACAGAGAGATTGATATAGACAGACAGACAGACATATAGACATATAGACAGACAGACAGACAGACAGACATATAGACAGAGAGATTGATATAGACAGACAGACAGACATATAGACAGAGAGATTGATATAGACAGACAGATAGACATATAGACAGACAGACAGACATATAGACAGACAGATTGATATAGACAGACAGACATATAGACAGACAGACAGACAGACATATAGACAGACAGACAGACAGACATATAGACAGACAGACAGACAGACAGACATATAGACAGACAGACAGACAGACAGACATATAGACAGAGAGATTGATATAGACAGACAGACAGACATATAGACAGACAGACAGACAGACATATAGACAGACAGACATATAGACAGAGAGATTGATATAGACAGACAGACAGACAGACATATAGACAGACAGACAGACATATAGACAGACAGATTGATATAGACAGACAGACATATAGACAGACAGACAGACAGACATATAGACAGACAGACATATAGACAGAGATTGATATAGACAGACAGACAGACATATAGACAGACAGACAGACAGACAGACATATAGACAGACAGACAGATAGACAGACAGACAGATAGACAGACATATAGACAGACAGACTGACAGACAGATTGATATAGACAGACAGACAGACAGACATATAGACAGACAGACAGACAGACTGATATAGACAGACAGACAGACATATAGACAGACAGACTGATATAGACAGACAGACAGACATATAGACATATAGACAGACAGACATATAGACATACAGACATATAGACAGACAGACATATAGACAGGCAGACATATAGACAGGCAGATCGACAGACAGACAGACAGACATATAGACAGGCAGATCGACAGACAGACAGACAGACAGACATATAGACAGACATATAGACAGACAGACAGGCAGACAGATTGATATAGACAGACAGACATATAGACAGACACACAGACAGACATATAGACAGAAAGACATATAGACAGACAGACAGACATATAGACAGACAGACAGACATATAGACAGACAGACATATAGACATATAGACAGACAGACAGACAGACATATAGACAGGCAGATCGACAGACAGACAGACATATAGACAGACATATAGACAGACAGACAGGCAGATCGACAGAGAGACAGACAGATTGATATAGACAGACAGACATATAGACAGACAGACAGACAGACATATAGACAGACAGACATATAGACAGACAGACATATAGACATATAGACAGACAGACATATAGACAGGCAGATCGACAGACAGACAGACATATAGACAGGCAGATTGACAGACAGACAGACAGATTGACATAGACAGACAGACATAAAGACAGACAGGCAGACATATAGACAGGCAGATTGACAGACAGACAGACAGATTGACATAGACAGACAGACATAAAGACAGACAGGCAGACATATAGACAGGCAGATCGACAGACAGATAGACAGACAGATTGATATAGACAGACAGACATATAGACAGACAGGCAGACATATAGACAGGCAGATCGACAGACAGATAGACAGACAGATTGATATAGACAGACAGACATATAGACAGACAGGCAGACATATAGACAGGCAGATCGACAGACAGATAGACAGACAGATTGATATAGACAGACAGACATATAGACAGACAGGCAGACATATAGACAGGCAGATCGACAGACAGATAGACAGACAGATTGATATAGACAGACAGACATATAGACAGACAGGCAGACATATAGACAGGCAGATCGACAGACAGATAGACAGACAGATTGATATAGAAAGACATATAGACAGACAGACAGACAGATTGATATAGACAGACAGAGAGAAAGACAGATCAACAGATCGAGAGACAGACAGACAGATAGATAGGTATACAATAAAAAAGCCTCTAAATTATCAAAGTGAAAACCACAAATCTGATCATTTATCAACAAGACACGATGAGGAATCAATCATGAACATATTAAAAAATCATTTTTATCTAGAGTATGAGCGACAGTAATGATGCTGTCTTTAGCAAACATAACTAACTTTTAATATTTAAATCCCAATCCAAGCATTGGAAAATAAATATGGAGAATTATCTGTATATATATATATATAAAAAAGGAAATCCCAGCAGGGCATGACAGTAACAGAAACAACGGGATATAAAGTGACTACAAACAGTTGGTCCTTCACCAGCTCAATTAACATATTCCCAGGCATAGCTCATGTCAAATAAACAAATGTAAGCCAAAAGTACAAAAACTTGAGGCAGGCAGTCTGCATGAAACTTTGGATGGAGTGGATTTCCTGCTGTTGAGCTCCTGTGATATTCTTCTGTCTCAGTAATCCCTGTTTTTATTCCATCAGCAGACATAAGCCTTTGACTTTAATGACTTGAGGGCTGATGATCAATACTGTTCTCAACCCAATGATGGTTTTAATTATCCTCAATCCAACTAAAGCTCCGGCATGAAAATTCCGGAAAATTTATGAACAAGCGATTCTCACTGAACGGGAGTAAAAATGGATTTAGCCTATTAACTAAAGTTACCGGTCACTTAGGAATTGTGTGCTAAAGAACCGTTCTGCCGTCAGAATTTAAAAATCAGAAGTTTAAATAAGAATCCAAAGTTTTTGTTTTGTTTTTTAACTACACGTTCCTGGCATGAAGTCACTAAAATATGAAGAAATTAAATTTTTTAGAGGTGGTTACACAGAGATAAAACAGCCACAAATAGATAAGGGACCAACACTGAAATAATTCCTTCGATGGATAGATGGGATAGATGGATGGATTACCCGAAATATTTCTGGATAATCCAGTCTGGAGACAAGAATCAAACTTTTGGGTGCAAAAATTTGAGCTGGCTGGATCAAACCATCCTCCTCTTCTTCCTCTTCCTCTTCCCCATCTCCATCGCCATCCAGCGTTTTTGAGCCCTGAAACAAAATCAAAATATATTTAAAAACTCTGTGCTAAACAGAATTCCATGCGGCTGAGGTACTCCTGGAGTCGGTGGACAAGCACAGAGCAATCATATGAGATAAGACCTGGACGTGATTCCGGAAGAATCAACATCTGGGTCAGATTCACTCATACCGTCTTTGACTCTAATCAGCGTGTTTATTATAAGACTTTATAACAAACCCGTAACATCAGTGAAGTGTGTGGACATGTCCCCCCTAATAATTGCAAATTGTCTCCATTAATATTTGATATTTCTCAATGCTGCCATTCATTACGAACCGTTCCGTTTGTTGTTAGGATGACCGTCAGTTTAAAAAGTGATGTTATAACGTTACAATATATTATATTCATTGACACTCACCTAAAGGATTATTAGGAACACCACACTAATACTGTGTTTGACCCCTTTCGCCTTCAGAACTGCCTTAATTCTACGTGGCATTGATTCAACAAGGTGCTGAAAGCATTCTTTAGAAATGTTGGCCCATATTGATAGGAGAGCATCTTGCAGTTGATGGAGATTTGTGGGATGCACATCCAGGGCACGAAGCTCCCATTCCACCACATCCCAAAGATGCTCTATTGGGTTGAGATCTGGTGACTGTGGAGGCCGTTTTAGTCCAGTGAACTCATTGTCATGTTCAAGAAACCAATTTGAAATGATTCAAGCTTTGTGACATGGTGCATTATCCTGCTGGAAGTAGCCATCAGAGGATGGGTACATGGTGGTCATGATGGGATGGACATGGTCAGAAACAATGCTCAGGTCGGCCGTGGCATTTAAACGATGCCCAATTGGCACTAAGGGGCCTAAAGTGTGCCAAGAAAACACCCCCACACCATTACACCACCACCACCAGGCTGGACAGCGGTAACAAGGCATGATGGATCCATGTTCTCATTCTGTTTACACCAAATTCTGACTCGATCATCTGAATGTCTCAACAGAAATCGAGACTCATCAGACCAGGCAACATTTTTCCAGTCTTCAACTGCCCAATTTTGGTGAGCTCGTGCAAATTATAGCCTCTTTTTCCTATTTGTAGTGGAGATGAGTGGTACCCGGTGGGGTCTTCTGCTGTTGTAGCCCATCCGCCTCAAGGTTGTGCGTGTTGTGGCTTCACAAATGCTTCGGTTGTAGCGAGTGGTTATTTCAGTCAAAGTTGCTCTTCTATCAACTTGAATCAGTCGGCCCATTCTCCTCTGACCTCTAGCATCAACAAGGCATTTTCTCCCACAGGACTGCCGCACACTGGATGTTTTTCCCTTTTCACACCATTCTTTGTAAACCCTAGAAATGGTTGTGCGTGAAAATCCCAGTAACTGAGCAGATTGTGAAATACTCAGACCGGCCCGTCGGGCACCAACAACCACGCCACGCTCAAAATGGCTTAAATCCCCTTTCTTTCCCATTCTGACATTCAGTTTGGAGTTCAGGAGATTGTCTTGACCAGGACCACAGCCCTAAATGCATTGAAGCAACTGCCATGTGATTGGTTGATCAGATAATTGCATTAATGAGAAATTGAACAGGTGTTCATAATTATCCTTTAGGTGAGTGTACATTGTAACCGATCAAAATGGTATTTTTTAAAACCAAGTAACAAGAGCAGTTGCTACGGTTCACTCACAGAGCATCATTTCAAGTTCAAGTGAGTTATTTACAGTCTGACAGAGTAGAAAAAAAACAGCCCGGAGAGAACACTGATAATCCAAATGTCCTCCGAGGAGATGGACAGAGTGACTGATGGGGGATTGCAGGGCTCTGTTTCTTAATTCTTTGTTATTCACCACTGATAAATATCTAGGTTGAGGAGTTGAGGGAACATTGGAAAATAATGCATAAAGATCACATGACTGCATGTTCTCAGACTCACTGATAAAGCCGAGCTTATGTAGACAAGCTTAGTCTGTATAAAGTGACTGTCGCTCAATATACAGGCTCAGTCCGGTTTCCTAAAAGAAACCAAAAACAGAACTGCACTTCAGAACATCGAATGCGATAACGCTCATGAGGTCAGCCGAGCGGAGCTGGCGAGAGAAAACGATAAGAGGAGCGAAGCGTGTTGACAGAGGATGGAGAGAAGGACGGCTCGCATAATGAATAAAGGAGTGAATCAAGCTGGGTGTTACGAAACCACGAAGAGAACCTGGAGTAAAACAGAGGTTCTGGTCTATTTATAGATTCTGCTTTTGTAAATTGGCTAGGTTTTGGGTTTGTCCCAAGGGCTGAAGTGCTATTTGAACGAATATAGCCTCACATTACAAGTCCTGCTTTAGTGTACGAGCTGAATTGGCTCCATGTGAGTATTTGGAAAAATTCAATTTCCTAAATAATCATGTCCAAAGATGCAATCAGTGAAAAAACAAATCACAGTAATTACACCATGTACGGCCCAAACTGAGTTTATGGGACAACGGGAGGATTAAATCAATGATAAACTATATAATTTAGGCAAAAAATGTAGCAGGTCACAAACGACATACCAAAATAAAAAGAAATGAAAGGGTTCTTAGAAATGTACTTTTTGTAGTTATGTTGGTTTAAGAAAAAAACTGAACAGAAAATTACTTGTTAGGCCAAATCCATATTTACTCACTTTTTTTTTTTTTTTTGTGTGTGAGAATCGCTTGTTCATAACTAGGAATTTTCATGCTGGAGCTGTAGTTGTATTTACGATAATTAAAACCATCATCAGTCGAAGATTTATATCATTTCCAACACAACTTTACATATGATGACAATATCGTGGGTTGCATGAAATGAAAAGCATTAATAGTTTTTAGTTTTTGTGAGTCACACCACATGCCATTTTTTTCCAACATGAACCTAGTTATAAAAAAGTTCAAAATACCTGATATGTTATGATGGCCTGCAGGTCAGTTCATTATATATATATATATGGACTTTTTTTATTGACCCTTCACCGGCAGTTTGATTGACAGGCGATCTGACCAATCATAACCCCGAATCCGCAATTTTGTCCGACAAAGCAGTCAGAGGAGTTAGTAGATTAACGTTGGTGAACTTGAATCACGTGTTGAAACAACATTCCTTCTGATGTTCATCATGTTTATTTGATGCTATAAATGAACTAGTATGAAGAGATGATCGACACATTAAACACACACTAGACGCTATTTATTGATTGAACTTCTTAAAAAGTTACAAACATGAAACTGTTTCATATGTTGTCCGTGTCGGACATAGCAACACTTATCGTGAAATTAAATATGCACCATTTATCTGGTTTAATAAGTCATCATTTGCTATACCCAGTAAAGTAAATCAGCCGATTCTCACAAAATTGCATTTTATGCAAGCTTTTTGTTAAAGGTAAAGGTGTCTTTCCACATTTGGAGACTAGAAAAGGACACCAAATAACCAAATGATGCATATACCTACTACAGTACTACATGGATCCATTCAGAATGACTAAACACGCCGACATACACATGACAAATCCAAGCATTATTCTACAATGTGTGTGGAAACAATGTGAATGTACTGAAAATGTGTGTCTGTGAATAAATACAAGGAATCTAGGGGCATCTTTACATCGATATCAATCCTCATGCATCAAAACTTTACTAGCGAGACGCTGGTTTGCTTTATACAGCAGAGAAATGTAGTTTGCATGTCATTTGGCTATATAGTCCATTTCAGACGGTGATGTGTGATGGGTCGCACTCTTCAGAGACAATCACAGCATATGACTGAGCACAAATTTTGACAATTTGTGTCACAATTAAAGCTATATAGCTTTAATTATGACAAGAAGCAGACTGCGTTATCATTGACCGGTGAGGAGGAGAGGTTTTGCCCGAGTCATCTCCCACTGCTCACAATCTGCTTCTAATTGTCCGGTTTGAGTCAGCGTCGGGCCTGCGAGCTCATAACGATGCCCACCTCTCAACCCTGCTGTCTAACCCCCCGCGCTGGAGTCCATTTGATTTGCTCAGACAGTGAAAACATGCCACAAGATCCACCGCATCTTATCAGTGGGAGCGCAGGATTAAAATACCCCCACAGATGGGAAACACATTTCAAGCTTATTGGGAGGATTTGGTTCAATTATGAAGAAAAATACATTCCAGTGCTGCCTCTTCCAATCTGATAAAAGAAAAATATCCTTCAGTGTGTCAGGATTTTTACATTAAGTGGGCTTAATGGTGTAGCTTTAGGAACGTACGCAACACCTGAAATGCTCGGTCTCCTGCAGACGTGTTTAAAACAATGAACGCATTAAAAGAAACCCATAAATAAGGAGAAACGGAATGGAGAGAATTTTGTACTTTCAATGACTTTCATCCGAGACTACCACGTACAGTTCAGGGCGATTATAATAATGTGTTTGGATAGTGGATAGTTTATTTTCATAAACGCACTTTCACCCAACATAGCTTAGAAGTGCCCTCAACATAGAGAGTAAATGATCCTTCGCTATAGGTTATAATCGCTGACCAGCTTTCAAGAATCCCATTGGAATGAACTAAAACCACTTCAGGAGGTGGTTTGAGACACATTCCAGTGCGTCGAGGAGCATCTCTTCTTAGTCAAGTAGAGCGACTAAATGATCTGCAGTGCTGATGTGCAGTTTGATGTTGAAAATAGTTGATGATAAATAAAACGCAGCTCATATCTGTAGCTTTAATTGACGTGAACTCTGTTAAATTTGCATATAGGGCGGGAATTGTCCATTCGCAAAGCCCCGCCCCCTTTAGTTACTGTTGCTATGTCCGAGAAGTCATGCGCTCTCACGCCACACATCATGTTCTCACGCAGTGAAAAATACATCGAGGAGCAAAGAATACACTGACAACACAAGACAGACAAGATAGAGCAGGATACTTTTGATATGAAACAGTTTCATATTTAATATATTGTAATTAATCAATAAATAGCGTCTAGTGTGTGTTTAATGTGTCGTGACAGATCGCCGATCGTCTCTTCATACTAGTTCATTTATAGCATCAAATAAACATGAATGAACATCAGAAGGAATGTGGTTTCAAGACGTGATTCAAGTTCACCGACGTTAATCTACTGACTCCCCTGACCGCTTTGACCGACAAAATGGCGCATTATGATTGGTCAGATCGCCTGTCAATCAAACTGTTTGCGAAGGGTCGATTGAAGATTGGATTTATATCTATTTAGGGGAGACATTTATGTGGCCAACTGTAAATGGACCCATTTTAACAAATAGCTGAGGAAAAACACATGAAGAGAGCAGGTATAAACAGGCCCTGTGACATTTTAAATAATTTTATATCTGTAGTTTTCTATTGTCACTTAATAATGTAATAAAAATGCTGAGACAAGAAAAACGCCTCTTGCAGTTGACTGATGCTGGGGAAAATCCAGACATTTTAATGGGAATCCATGCGATCAGGAATTTCCTTTCCCAGATTTCACATCAGGTTTTAAATCTTTTCATGCAAATTCAACAGAAAGCTGGTTGGTTTGCATTTAGAGGCATGGATGGATTGGGACGCAGATCTGGGTTAAAGTGTTAGTTCACCCAATAATGAAAATTCAGTCATTAATTCCTCTCTCTCGTGTCGTTCTCCACCCGTAAGACCTTCGTTCATCTTCAGAACACAAATGAAGATATTTCTGAGGAAATCCGATGGTTCAGTGAGTCTCTATTGACACTTTCAATGTCCAGAAAGGCACTAAAACATATTTAAAACAGGTCATGTGACTACAGCGGTTCAACCTTAATATTATAAAGCGACGGGAATGCTTTGTGCGGCAAAAAAAAACCTTCTCAACAATATCTAGTGATGGACGATTTCAAAACACTGAAGCTTTACGAATCTTTTGGTGGTTCAGTTCACGTATCAAACTGTCAAAGTCACGTGAAGTATTAAAATTTCGAATCACTTATGAAGTAACGAAGCCTCGTTTACTGAAATCACGTGACTTTGACGCTCTGAACCACCTATTTGAATCAAAATATTCATAAAGCTTCAGTGTTTTGAAATCGTCCATATCTAGATATTGTTGAAAAGTCGTTATTTAGTTTTTTTGGCACACAAAAAGTATTCTCGTCGCTTTATAATATTAAAGTTGAATCGCTGTAGTCACATGACCTGCTTTAAATATGTTTTAGTGTCTTTCTGGACATTGAAAGTGTCAATAGAGACTCACTAAACCATCGGATTTCATCAGAAATATCTTCATTTGTGTTCTGAAGATGAACGAAGGTCTTACGGGTGTAGAACGACACGAGGAATTAATGACTGAATTATCCCTTTAATCCCTTCGAGGCCATCAAGCATTTATTCACTGGGAAAACAGTCCCAGGAGACCTACAGTATAATGAGATCATGGGCTATCATTACGTGAAGGACGACGAACGTCTGGATAAGTGTATCAAAGAAAAACAGTGATGATGAGACAAAAGCAGACAGATTGCAAAGACCTTTCTGCAGACATTTAGGCAGTGCGGTTGCGATTAAGAACGATGCTTCAGGCTTAATGTGCCTGATGACACTGTGAAGTGCTCTTCATGGGTGGTCTTCTCTCTTAATCTCCCAAGAGGATCAGTAGCATAACACATAATATAAATAAAGAAGATTTACAGTCTCACTGCAAAGGACAGAAAGCGATAGAGAGACGGGGGACAGCGCCAGCCGACAGCTGGGGGTCGTCAAAGCTCATGTCCTGCTGAAGTTCCTGCCAAACAGTTTTGTAACCTTCTGGAACCACCAGCCTCAAAAATGCAACGAATTCCTGCTTTTATTGACCATTTATGACCGTTTGTCATGAGTTTGTTTATTTGTACTCAAGTAAAGCAACAGGAAGTTGACCGAAAGTCAGCATGTTGGCATGCATGTAGATGTTTGTGGTAAACGGGCTGATTCATAGTTAATGTGCAAAGGCAAACTAATTAAACGCTGAGCAGTCTGCTTAACAAATTAATGTGATTCACAGCATCGAAATGCTCTTGGTCATGATGACCACCACATCCTGAGTGCCACAAAATGCCCGGTAGGATGCTGCTCTCAATATACATGGAATGTCGAGACGTGACCGGTTTTCCTCACTGTTACGCCATCATTTCCATAGATGAAAAAAATTCTTCGGTGACCCTTTTGGCGCTTTTCCACAGTGTAGTACGACTTTGCTTGCTTGGCTCGGTTTGCTTTTCCACTGCAGTTGGTATCGCTTCAAAGTGGGATTATAGACTGATCGTTGCGCCACCTTCGCCATGATCTGCTCCTCGGCTAACAATGAGAAGAACATCTGCACCTCGTCTACCGACCATAATATAGCCATTTCTTGTTCATGTTGCATACAACGGATGCTTAAAGCAAGTCGTTTAACCCTCAAATCGACCCTAATTGGATTCAATACAATCCCTGAAAAATCTCACGATGAAAAACAACAAAGATTCAGAACTTTTAATATCAACATTTGTCAAATATTCCAAAAAAAATACATATCTGAAGATATGATTTAATGAAAATGTTTATTAACCATTTTTTAAAACTGATTTGTTTTGACAAAATTTGAAAATAAACATTTTTAAATACAATAAATAATTTTTTTTCTTAGAACATCATAACTGAACAGTTAAATGTTGCTGTATAATGAAAATATGTACTTTTCCTAAATTGTCTGTTTTGTAAACTCATTTCATGAAGTCAAGAAGTTTCTTCTGACATGATGCAAGTGTGTGTTTTCTTGCACTTCACACACATCAAAATATTTTTCTGTACTGAAATAAGTGTGGAAAACCTCATTTTTTAGCTTCATAAGGTAGTAAAAAAATATATTAACAAAATATAACCAAGAAATGTTATTATTTTGGGTCAGTACAGTTGCTTTAGAGCGTTAAAATATGCGGGTCAAATTGACCCGGCGAACGTAACAGTGATTTTGTTCGTATGTGTCAAAAAACACCAGCGTGTTGAAACTTTGCATGCGTGTTCATGATGATCAATGAGAAAAAGTCACAAAATATCAAGAAGAAAAAACAGTATTTCCAACAACTAGAAAATCTAAACGGGTCAATTTGACCCAGAACATAACACAAGGGTTAAATAAGTTAAACAAATATCGCATTGGCTGTTGCGGACTATTTGAATCTAGCGGGTTTGAGGTCTCGTGTTGTAAATCCAATGACGCTGGTAGTGTCTCTGCGGATTCTCTCAAGCCAATCAGTGATCTGCAGTGTTTATGCGTCACATTTTAGTATCACGGAGTGGAAAAGCACCAAAGCGAGCCGTACCGTGCGCTTGAAAGCGAAGTGGCTGATAATTAAACTCTCAAACAAGACAAAGGTCGGTCAGTGGTGTCTGAGCAGTCAAAGTGTAAAGAGTGATGGATATCTGACCTGCTTTCTTAGGAAAAAGAGCCTGCTCTGACATTCTAAACGATTTAAAGCGATTACCTAGAGCGTCCACGGCTGTTTTGAAGAAAATCAATGGATTTTTCTCCATGAAAACAACAGCAGTGTTGCATTTGCTTACAGTGGAATGAACTTGAACTGAGGAGCTTGACTAATGCACATCATGACTTTGCACCATCATCTTTTGAAAAACCTTTTTAAGCTCAGTAATCACGAATGTGGTAAAGTTTACTGACACGACACAAAAAATTGCAAAGCATTGAGGAGAAATATAGCTGGAGGTGAGGTAGCAATTAGGGTATCAAGAAGGTTCTACAAGTGCAAAAAGAGTTTTGGAATAACCATATGTGGCATTTGATCCTATAACATTTGGGATGTTTGATTAAACCTTGTCCTCTATCACCTCCTTCTACCTGTTGGAACATGTTGAGAGACGACACCAAATTAAAAGTGCTAAAAAAAACGCTGATGATTCTTCAGGTAAATCGTTATGAATCCCAAAGATCCATTGGTTAAGAATAGCCCAAACATCTAACTCAAAAAGAGTGGCAACAAAAATGAATCAGGGGACTATTCCCGATCAATACGCTGGATTTTACAACTTTCCTCCAAATGAATCTAGGCGATGCCAATGGCTCGCAGCCAGAGGAAGTTGAAAAATAAGAAGAAGAACTCCAAGGTAAACAATACGCACCTCAAGCGCCTGACCCCTAAAAAGCACTTTTGGCTAACAGTAGGGAGAAACAACAGTCCTCATTGAAATCTATGTGTGCCATCAGAAAGATAAATGAATTATAATGTTCTGTAAGACCTGATAAGCAGGATGCAGAAAAACCAATGATCTGTGATTCCTGAAGTAGACCAATGGCAAACATTTAAAACACAGCCATACATGAAAATCAAAAGGGTCCAAGCAGATCCCAATTGGCAAATTTGGCAGAATAGATGCTGCGGATACACTTATTGGCTGCTGGCAATCCTTTTTGTTCATCTGGCCAACTGATATTGTAGTATATTAACACTCGTAGCAAAGAAAAAGCATGTCAAATTTTAACTTCCTTACTCAAACTTTTTTTTCCCGAAATTCTCCTTGTTAAAGCCTCCTTCTAGGGGTGAAATTTGGCATGTGTCCTTCAAGCAACCTGGTGTCCATGTGTATTTGGACATTCAAAAAAAAGTAGGTCTATTAGTCAACATGGGACCACCGGCAAAAACGCATTGGCTCGTTTCTGCCAAACAACTGATGAACCTGGATAACCCTAATTCAAAGAACAGCCTGCATCGGTTTGGCACATTAGAGAGGAAAGCCCTGGCGATTAAAGGCAGGAATACACTACACCACCTTTGCCATGATTTACAATCTGAACAAGTCAACGCTAGTTGACAAAAGTCAGAGTTAGTCTGAGAGATTTCATAGAAAATCGTGTATTGCATAAACAAAGTGCACTGACAGACGCCGACCAATGCAGACAATCCCCAGATTACGGCATGTCAATTCTCAGACGCTCCACTGACTGAACAACTGGCGAGGACAAGCGCCATCCAACACCAGACGCAGACAGCAGCGACACATTGATCCGACTAAGTGTTTATTGCCTTTGATCGGTCTCTGTCGACGCAGTAATTGGCTTTATAATGGGCGCAGACTCTGGTTTTTGACTTTGATTCCATCCAGGCAGAGAATATCGAACACTTTTAAGTCAATTTTAACTCATATTGTTTGCATGTGTCATGAATCACAAGGTGCATGTCTCCGTCTGTGTTAGTCCTCAGTCATTAGCAGCGTTTCCACCGAAAAATAGCTCCAGCAGTGGTAACGCGACTATATTTAGTGTATGGTTTTTCTCTGTAACCATTTACCAATCCTGCTGCACTGTAGACTTCCTTAGTCAAGGGCACGAATTTATGGTTGTTCCTTGCACTCCAAGACTTCTGCTTTCTGCTGAAACTTCTCAGCAAAGGACAAAAAAAAAAAAACCCAGTGAATGTTCTATGCTCTTGCTCTCACAATGTGGTACAACTGAAAATCTTCTACAGGAGCTAGTTCAGTCTAGTTTCATGATCGCTGGAAGGGGATGAGATTGGAACCCTAACGGGCAAAAGTTAGGAATCAGAGCTGCATTCTTTACATAGCCGTCCTCCAACGCCAGCCTCTTGAGGTTCTCTTTCAGCTCTTCTTCTTTCCTTCTCCAAACGTTAAGGTGTTTTCACGCTTGGCATGTTTTCGAGTGAAATATGAACCAGAGACATGTAAACGAACCAAAAACAGGGCATGATGCCATAAGATGCGACCCTAAAAATAACAGAACGCTCAAGACTACGCCGGCTCCGGTTTGGATCCTAAATCTTATGAAGATTTCAACACCTGTGAAGAGATGACACCAATCCCTGCGAGGACTTCAGATGATGCCAACTCTGAATCAACATGAACAAATGAGCAAATTGCTGTATCATTATGATCAAAACTTTGCAATATTTGTTTTATGGTCTGACACCTCAGATTAGTTGAAGTCATAAAAATAAAAGACCATTATAATAAAAATATGGCCTCAATCTCACCTGTAGGTTGACCTCTGCCTCAAAGAAGGTGAGGCAGGAGCAGTAGTGTCGTTCTGAATCTATGTCTGTCAGGACCACTGTGAAGAATGTTGGGGGTTTCCTCTCACGAGACAGTCTCCATCCACCAGGCTGGCAGAACTGTAAAAGTACAACAAGAAACAAACAAGGTTAGACGGGACTGTACACGAGAGCCTGACTTTACCAGAACACCCAGGCGGCACAAAAACAACCAGTAAATTCCAGTTAGCATAAGAGGAGATATAATTTGCACAGAGAAGTTCACAGGAATTGAAATTGGTGTTGTTGAAAATCATTTGAAAACCTTTCAATGTTTTGACAGAGCTTACTGGAATGCAGTGCGAGGCTGTTATGGTACGTCAGTGTGCAAATGGACTAGTGTCTGATCAAATGCAGGATGTGCCACTTCAGACAGTACATCCTCTCATCAGAAGGCAGGAAGCACCACTGAGCACCTCAATGCCCTTCCAAAAGCCCCTGTATTATCCATTCTGTAACATAGAAAATCCTAATGAACAAATCTGAATATTATCCTAGCGGACAAACTGTAGCCCATACAGATTCCCATATGATTCCACAAATGCTGTGCCACAGCAAAAGAAATGATTTCACAGGAGTTGTAAGTTTGTAGTGTGTACTGAATGTGACGCAATAAAAAGACAGCACACTGAAATCGAAAGCTTTCGAATTGGACTGAAACAAATCAAGTGTTTGAATTGAGTCCATTTGAAAATATGCATTTCTGCACATCACAACTATCAAGTGAGCGATGTAAGATGCTTTCCTTTTAGTTCGAACAGTAGAGCAGCGGTTCCCAATCCTGGTTTTGGGATGTCTCTTTTATATAACACTTAGAGTAGGGTTCCTCAAATCCCGTTTTGGAGTTCCAACTAGGCTTGTTAGTTGGTGTTGATGGTGTTACCAGTGTTTACTTGCAACAGCGGTTACCTCACTTGTCCACCACCGTCATTTTTTTTTCATAGTAATAAGAATAATTTAGTTCAGTCTGAGAACAGACACTGCAATTAAAAACCGAACGAGTCTTTGCAACGCAACGTGAGGCAAACGAGAGTCGCAGCGTAGACCGGCGGCAGGAGTGAGGAATTGACTGACAAGACGATGGGGGAAGATTTTTGGACTTTTGCAATATTTTGGATTTAAACCCAGTGCTAATAGGGAACCTGCAAATTATTAGTTGTGTTTTTCTAGTTGTTGTGTTATTCATTAGGAATAACAATGCGCCCACCAATCAAGCAATTGCCGAATTGGTGCTCATTTGAAAGCAAAAGTAAAATGCGCCCAGCCGCACAGGAATTCATAACATTTTACTTTTGCTTTCGAACGAGCAATTTAAAAGCGATGTGCCCGGTGATACCGGTATTACCGGTGTTGTCACACGTCGATTAAACGGTGAGAAAATTTCCTCACCATCACAACCCTAGCTCCAACCCTAATCAAACACATCTGAACAAGCCACTCAAGGTCTTTGGAGTAACTAGAGAATTGCAGATAGGCGAGTTTGATCATGGTTTGAGCTAAACTCTGCAGGACAGTGGTCCTCCAGGGCTGGATGTGAGGAACCCCGGCTGTGTCTGAAATTGCCCCCATGCCCTTAAATAGGGCACTATGACAGCCAGGGGACAGCCATTTGTAGTGGTGACCGAAACCACAGCTTACGTTATTGAGTGCATTCATTTATTTATTCCCATAATGCACTGCAATAATGAGTATACAACTGATATACTCAACGTCTAGAGAACATGCATGCACTATGAAGGTGTCTCGTCAGAAGATTGCACCCGCAGCTGAATCATCTATCCATCCATTTTCCAAACAGCTGGTCAAATGTGGGTACAGTGTAACATCATACAGGTTTTAATTGGTTATTAAATTGTTTAATTAAGGTCTACACATAGTTTCTATGAGAGAGTTCAAGACAAATCTTTTCATTACTACTGGAGCTTCCAGTTTGCAAAGTTTCAAATGATTCAAATGACTGAATGCACTCAGTTCACTCACTCATTTTAATTCACTCCCTCAAGTGAAACAGATTAGTGAAGTAATGTAGGGAATAGTGAATGAGGGTATAGGGGGCGATTTCGAACACAGCTCCTGTCTTTCAGTCTTTACTAACGACCTGATGAGTTGAATCAGGTGTGTTTGATCAGATTTAAAATGTACAGTGATGAGGTTCTCCTGGACCGGGATTGGGAACCACTGCCGTAGAGGCACTGGCAATGCAAAAAGTCATGGGTTTGACTTCTAGGGAAAGCAAGAACTGATAAAACGCAGATACTTTATTGTAAATTAAAGTGCAGGCAATGAACAGATACTTCTGAAAGATTCTCCTGGCAGGCGGTAAAGAGATAGGAGAGAACGAGACATCGGACTGAGAGTAAATCTGCTGTGTTGGTGCTCGACTTCAAAGTGGCTTGGCAGGCATAGTGAGGCTGGATCACAAATGGCAGCAGAGAGAAATCAGAGAAAGTCAGGGATAGAGATGAAAGAGAGTTGGAAAACTGATAAAAGACAACTTTTGACTCATGGATAGGCAAAAGTGTTAAGGTGAGTGGGTGGAAACATGACAAAGAGAGAATGGGAGAAGGAACAAGAGCAAGAGGGATGGCGAAAATGAAAGCCGGAGTGATATATAGTGTGTTGGATTGACCTCAGGGCTTGAACCAGGATGTTAGCATCCCGCTGCAGCCACAATAGAAGGCAGGAAATCTGGAACGCTGGCAGGCAAAAACGGAAGAGTGGGATGCTCCTTTCCCTTGTCAGATTGGGAAAGGTTCCAGGAAAATTACAAGAAAATATGAAAATATTCAAAGTATGCGATAAGTTCCCAGCCAAATCCAGATAAACAAATAATGAGAGTGCGTACACGGGTCGAAAATGTGGGACAGCAGTGCCACACGGACCCAAAACGGACTTTAGACAGGAAAGATGCCGTAATTTGACACAAATGACAATGTGCAACCCAATGAACATACTGTGCTTCTATTCCTCACAGCTTCATTTTTATCCACCTCAAATCGACTATGACTAGGTCTATAATTGTGGAGAAGATGTTTGTATTATTACGCTTGAGCTACATCAATATCCCTTGTTCCCGAGGCTGTTATTTTTCGAGTGGCCAGAGGCTCTTAGCTAAAGAGGCTGGGGCCTGGCACCGATTCAAACACTACAAAACCCAAGCCTCAGTCTGAAGTGTTTTGCACGTGCTTGATTTAGTTCACAAGACAAACGTGTCTGTCTGACCAACTGGACTGGAATCTTATTTTTACTGTAAATATTAGTTTAAGTTTAACTTTTAATATCACTGAAGAAGTTCAAGAAGAAGGCTAGGATTGGTGGATGAAAATAAACTCGTGCTACAATAATCGTTTATTGGATTCTGTTATCTGATAACAAACATAAAAAACGAAACACTATGGATCGAGGGTAGAGCGCCAATGGATCGATTCTTTAACCGTGACTGTGATAAGAGGTCTTTGTCCTTAATGTCTGTTTGGAGCGTACAGAAGCAAAGTACGCAAGGTCAAAAATGGGACGATTCATGTTTTGATTCATATTGGTCAGTAGAGTTCTTGACTTGGAATAAATAGACTCAAAAGTCTCCAAACTCGGTTCTGGGGGCCACTGTCATGCAGAGTTTAGCTCCAACTCGAATTAAACACACCTGAACCAGATAATCAAGGTCTAATTAGGCATAATAGAAACTTCCAGGCAGGTGTGTTGAGGGACAGTGGCCCTACAGGACCGAAATGCTCAAAAGAATCAAGAATCTAAACAAGTTCAGGCAACACTGGTTGCACCGCATGCTTCCGATTCACCAAAAAAGAACCAGCTTAGTAACTTGTTGGGAATGATTTGTATTATGTTGCATGTTTTTCAAAGAGAACTGCCACCTTTCTGCACCTCCATTTGAATATAACAAACTTAGGGTGCGTTCACACTTGTCATGATCAGTTCGATTAAAACGAACCCTGGCGCGATTGCTCAGTTAGTGCGGTTCGTTTGAACATGTGTGAACGCTGCCGTCCGAACCCTGGTGCGGGCCGAGACCGCTAAAAAGATGGGCCTCGGTCCGCTTCCAAACGAACTCTGGTGCGGTTCCATTGATATATGAACCCAATACGGACCAAAGACATGTAAACGAACCAAAAACAGGACGTGACGTCACAAGATGCGACGCTACAAGTCAGCTGATTTGACGACGCGGAAAGATCGGTGTAACCAAAATGAGTCGAGGGCAAACGTGGAGGTAAAGCGCCTCATCAATATTTGATTCTGCATACAACGGAGGAAATCCTGCTGCTGTTTTGAATGTTTTGAACATTTTATGAGCTCTTCGTGAGTTCTCAGCTGGTAAAAATAAAGCATTTGTACACGCATAAAATGATGGCGTTTAATCCAGAACACAGCGTGTTCCTTAAGGGTCGCTGTTAAAAATGCCAGTGTGAACGCTAAGCGGACCAGGACTACATGTTTTGTTTTTTGGCCCGGACCAAACCAACCAAACCAACCGAACTACAAGTGTGAACGCACCCTTAGAGTCTCCGCCATCTTGGAAATGACGTCTGTATTCAAGTTTGCACGGGTGTATATATTCAAGTTGCAGCATTAATAACACATCATGCAATAATAATCATGGCTGTACTTCAAAACGTGTGTGAAAGAAGGCCAAAGTTGAACCCATCTGAACTTTGAGCGTCACATTACAACGCTTCGCCTACTGACAAGACGTTAACTCGCCTCTTCGCTCCAGTGGAGAAAGTTGACACGACTCACATGGAAGGTTTCTCACTAGTTCTCCAAACTGAGCAACCGTGAAACAGCTGAGTCATATAACAGAGAACACAGTCCTTTTCCTTAAATTAGCTCTCAGTCAAGTGACAATGGCACTCTGCAGTGTTCTACCAGCCATGATGTCAGAGGGCTTTCAATTACACAGCTGGCCTTGTCAGCAAAAGTTCCTCATCATGTGAGAAATGAGTGGCACGTCCACTCCGCAAACAAGACACAAGATCTGCAGCTTGACCTGCTAAGAATCAGTTCAGTGGCTAAAAGCATGGAGGACAGAACAACCACATGAGATCCTCATCTGCCTTGTGCTGTCTTCCGTTACTTGCATCTCTGTTTAATGACAGCCATAAAAGGCAGAGGACTGCTGCCCTAGTTAGAGGACAAAGCAGCAGCTCTGATGGCTTTGGGTTGTGTAACAGTGCCAGGCTGGTTCACAAGATACACCACAGAAACGTGTTCCTAAAACTGAATTGATTTCAATGGGCTACCAAGTTAAGGCTATACAATTAATCAAACATTAAAGATTTCAACTTTGTGCCATCCTGTGCTTCGCACTCCATTCCAGTAGGTGGCAGATACTTCTTCCTCTTCTGGCATTTCAATGGCAATGGGCCAATCCCCATTCAGGACTGGAGTGTAAAGCACAGGAGAGCAATAGAGTTCGCATCACCCTGGTTCCCTCGACAAAAACCCCACAGGACTTTTCCATTGGCTTTTGGAGTATTGGAGGAAGTAAGCTCTGAGACCAACACGAGTTTATGATTCTTTCATGTTCCATTCATCATAATGATCTTCACGAATGACCACAAATTAGAATTAATTGAAAATATGTTTAATAGCCTAAATATAATCTCCAGAAGAAAAAGCTATAAACAAACTACACCTCTTTCAGTCTTCATTTAAAAAACGTTTCCGCTGCAGGTTTGTGTTGGAATAGTGTTGAAGACACTACGAGGCTGTGAAAGTGGACTAGTGAGTTGATGATGACGTTTAATGTCCCAGACAACCTCTGTAGTGCCATTTGCAAAAGCTTGTTGGGGGCATTCCTGATGGATTTTATGTAAACCACAAACCTTTCAAACTGAAAACCCAATCGAAAAATCCATTGACTTCAAGACAATGGAACCAGAAATGCTACAATGCCAACTCATTTCCTGGTTTTGGCATACAAAAAATGTACTCAAATGTACTATGGTTTTTCACCAAATGCCAACGGAGAAGGGACCAAGTCAAAAACAGTGTAAATAATAGGCAGCTGAAGTGCAGGATTTATGGGACGCCGCCTTAGAATTTAGCCAAAACGCAGTATTTTTTAAGGACTTTTGCATCGGGAGTGTCCAAGTAGGCAGGAAAAAGCGAGGGCGTGTTTTCGTAAGGTGTGAGACTATAGATTAAAAATGGAACAGACACTTATTGGCCCATCACAACGTTCAAGTCTAGACCCGGGCAACAGCTGAAAATCTCACAGGAAGACGAACAATAACACAGGGGAAAGAGGTGTCGGCACTGGTCGTCCTCTGTCAACGCTGTACAGTTTTATCAGAACGGACGGCAGCTAAAGCTCAATCCAAATACGGGACAGTCTATTTCTGTCAGCCACAGACCAAGGGTAGGAAACGCTCAGCTGGGCCAAGATGGAGATCCCATTCTTCTGTCTGAATGTGTTGAGCTGAAGGAAACCTGGAATAACCTGTGATGAAAACACTTCCTGAGAACATCTTCAGGGTCAAGGGAAATAAAAAAAAAGTGTTTTTGTGGACCCACCGTATGTGCTGGCAGATCTAAATTCTCTCCAAATCCGAGGCAGCGTTCACATTACCAATACGACATTGTTCTAAATTCGGCTGTGGCCGGGATATTTCATATGGTCAGTTATGCAATACCACACATATGGTTCACTTCACGGACAGATATTTTTAGTTAGTCAATGGGGACGCTTGTAATTTACCAGAGTCGGTGGAGGGTGAGAATGTGGAGATGCTGAAAATGCCAAACTTGCAACATATTGACAGCATCGTAATTTCGTGACCTATAATTTATTGAGTCGATGACAATTCGTGCATGTCAGAAATGCAGAGGAAAAGCAAACGGCACGTCTTCGATCTGGCGGGGGTGTAACGTGTCATTCGCATGTCCTCACGCAGCTGGATCTGTCGTGCTCCTCTGGGGAGATTTCCTCACTTGAGATGAATTTCCTTTTATAAAACAATATAAATTGAAAACACACTGACATTGTAGCCTGAAAGCGTTCGATCTAACAGCACAAACATGCAGCGGTCCTCAAGAGAGTTGAGTGATGTTTCACTCTAAACATTTTGCTTTCAGTTTGTATTCCCAAAACAGCAATGGGGGGAAACACTTTAAACACCCTTGGAACTTCCCAGCATTGCCCGGAACACGGCAATGAATTTTACTCGTCTTAAAAAAAAAAAAAAAGTTAAAAAAACATGGTAGGACAGGTGCTAGCAAGTTCTTTACAAACACAAAAGGTCAGCTAAGGTCTTTTGGGATGTTTACTATCTTTCACACAGACAGCAGTGTCGTCCTGTAGGTGGAGCTCAACCCAGCGTTTGATAGTGTGGAGTAAATTGAGCTGAAATACATTCTTATTGTATCGGAAAAACATCTTCAGTGGTGCCTGCTCCCAAAAACATGGCTTGGGTCCCTCGTTCAGTGTAGCGGGTGAAAAAAATAAAGGAGCAGCACATCACTGCTTGACTCTTGGTCTTTTCCTGTCCGTATAGTCCACAGTGATTTTTACAGTGAGTTGTGCGGCAGGGTTGCCAGGTTTGCGTAATTCAAAACGCAGCCAATCATGGAGAAAAAACGAGCTCAATCGGGGGGGGGGTTTTTGCACCCAAAAAATGCATTCTGGGGGAAACAACTGAAAAAAACAACCGTGCAAAATAATCAATTTCCACGGTAAAACCACAGACTTGGCAACGCTGACTGTCGTTTAATAGAGTTAGGGGTTTGTACACATCCCCTAAAGTATAAACAAAAGCAAGTGGTACTAATAACTGTGAAAATAATAGCCTGTAACATTCTGGGAAGGAGAATTTCACCAAAAAGCAGGGCGAAAGGTACAATCAATTTAAGTGAAAAAAGGTCTACTGTCTATCATCAATAACGTAGTGATGTATGAAAGCCTGTGTTTTGTTAACTCCATGCATGGGGAACTGGAATTGAAGTTATTCCGGCATGAAGTCCGTGCATCATTGTGAATTACCATATTACATGCAAACAACAACAACAACAACAACAACATCAGGATTGTTGAACTTCACAAGCTAAACAACAAACAGCAGCTCCAGTACAGTGTGCTTTGACTAGCCAAGTGTAAACACCTTTGTCCCGAGTCTGGACCGAGGCACAATATGGGAGTATGTCACTCTACAGACCCCTGCCTGCGAGTGCAGCGATAGTGAAGTGGGCACAGGTGTTTCCTGTGCTTTTCAGAGAGTCGGTCACCACCCACATTTCCCCTCCATCCAATCAGCTATCGCCCCTCTGTTTATGTTTTTCAGCTGACTAAACAACAGCTCCATGCTGCAGGTCGGACAGTCACGTGAGTCAGCAGGAAGGAGAAAACGGCCCTGCTTTTGAATGAAGGGAGGGTTTCCTTTATTCACAACACAATGGCTGTTCATTACTCAGGACTTGTGAACTTACACTCTTACTGTAGATGTCATACTGACGCGATGATTTTACGAGAATATTTTGATGCTGCACTACAGCGCGAGACTGCTTCGTGTCAGGCGTGTGATCCACAAAAGACAAACAAGAAGGAAAACCTGACCTTATCCCAGACCGTAAGCATTTTTCTTGCCGGTTACCTTACCCAACTGATAAGAGCTGCCATTGGAAAAACATCAAACCGCAAACTGAAAAGCAAGCGGAACGTCTTTAGTTCGTCTGCAGCACGGCTCTCATGACGAATGTTGCGTTCCCAAATGCATATTAAAAGCATCCCAAACACTTGCAGAGAAGCATTTACTGTGAATTGAAACTGAAAACAGAACTGTGAAACATGCAGCATGTCAGACAATGTATTTATATAATTACATCACAGCCATTGGGATTTGATGACACATTAAGCTATAATGCACTCTCACCAGCATGCTTTACCGGACAGCTGGCAAGTAACACCGTTTCGACACAATTTTTTACTTTGAACCCTGGCTAACATGCTGATAGTGTCCCGCAAGCTTGCCATAAGCAGCATAAATTCATTCGAAAACGTAACATTTTGCGGTTTTGGTACTTGTGATTGTTTAAGGCCCTTTTGAAGTGTCAATGATCAAACGGTACCAGTGTTTTGTTTTGTTGTTTGGCTTAATTGTTTTTGTTTCATTTATGACCAAGTTTATTTGGTGTCAAACACCGTTTCCCTGTTCTGCTCACAGAAATGGAGGCAATGATGTGGCACACCCAGCAGTAAGTGGGCCAACATAATTGGTGGCCACTTAACCACATGTCAGAGTCAATAATGTTCACAGAGGTACTTCTGTGCTGAGTGCAGAGAAACCGACTCTCAGAGGGGATAAATTCACAGAGTTAAGAGAGCAAACACCGCTCAACAGAAATGTACATGTACAGTCAAACATTACGTCATGGTTACCTGATTACTTTTAGCGGATGCTTTTTAT
>CM074307.1:9865700-9940700 GCA_037194245.1 Opsariichthys bidens | reverse complement strand
GCCAAAGTTCTTTTATTTGTGTGCATCTTTATCTTGTTAATCACTGGGATCTCATTGGCTGCTTTTGAACTTGTGGGACTGCTATGGGTCCTTTGTAAGCAGGTTTTCTTTTGGTAGCCGAGATGAACAGAGACAGCAGGAAATAACAAAGCTCTCGGAGCACGGCACAGCTCCCTGGTCCTTTGTTTCGTTACGCTTCTCCTGCCCTCTGCCAGGAACTGCAGATACTAATCAATTCAAGGGGCCACGTAGCTCTCGGAGGTCCTGTGCGCACTGTACGCGCTCACACGTTTCCTTTTCATATTGATTAGTCAAAACAAGTGGAAATGTTTCCATTAAATCAGCACCCAAATATTCTGGCAATCTCATGAATTTTCTTTAAAAAATTTTTTTAAAGGGATAGTTCAGCCAAAAATTTAAATACTGTCCTCATTTACTCACCCTCAAGTTCTTTCAAATCTGTACGAACACAAAAGAAGATATTTTGAAGAATGTCGGTAACCGTTAAATTCGTAAAAATCTTCAAAAATTCATACAGGTTTGGAACTATGGAGGACCACATAAAAATCAATTAATTCATTTAATAATTCAAACATAAAAATGCATATAAATAAATCCCTTTTATATATAGGCAAATAAATAGACATATTTAAAGTTGTTTATTTAATTCATTTTTTAAAACGTAGATTAATAAAACAATAAATAGTACATTATTAAATCATTTTAAATCACTTTTTAAGAAAGAATTTGGCAAATGCTTTTCTAAAATGCCACTGGACAGTACAGACGTGGGAGCAACCAATCAGCTTTCGCCTCAATTTGAAGAGCCGACCCTCTAAAGACGGTTCGAGCGACGCGATCACGCAAAACGTCAGGCGAAGCTGAACGTGTTTTTAGAGGTATTGCAGATGATTTGTTAGCTTTAGCGGATTTTTGCGAAAGAAATTCTCCTCTCGATTATCATTTTGTATGTAAAAGAGTTTTTCAGTCGAGGGAAGACAATAATATATTGTGGTTGTGCAATAAATGGAAGGATTTGGGTTCAGTTTGAGGTCATTCAGCGACTCCCTCACGCTATGGTTGAACTTCCGAGCGTTCTCGAACAACTCCAGTCGTTGATGTGCCGGCAGAAGAGACGGCAGGATGTACTGGTGTGTCGCTGAGGACAGTCCGACGAAAACCATTATAACATTTTGCGTGATCGCGTCGCTCGAACTCTTCTAGAGAGGGTCAGCTCTTCAAATTGAGGCGAAAGCTGATCGGTTGATTTAAAAAGCCATTTAAAATGCCATTTAAAATGATTTACAAATGTATTTTTTTATTGTTCTATTAATCTACGTTTAAAAACAGGAATTAAATAAACAACTTTAAATATGTCTATTTATTTGCCTGTATAAAAGTGATTTATTTATATGCATTTTTATGTGTGAATTATTAAATGAACTAATTGATTCTTCGTTTTATTTTTATGTGGCACTCCTGGTCCTCCATATGGAACAACTTAAGGCAGGTAAATTATTATTATTATTATTATTATTATTATCATCTTCCTTCTGCACACAGACCCAAAAGAAAAATCTGGATAGTGCCAAAACCTATGACTAGCTCTTGGTGATGCCTTTCCTGTGATTTCCAAGCATTTCCATTACTCATGAAAAGATCTTCCTGATGAAAAAAAAAAAAAAAAAAAAATGGATGCGTGCTGGGATTCGGATTGTTTTGTTTGCTTTTTTTCCCCCTTTGTTTAAAAAATACTGACAAAAAAAAAAAAAAAAATAGAGTGAGACGTGAGCTTCAGCCATTCGCACAATCGCCCCCGGTGACACGAACGGAAACCGGCAAAGCAGATCGAGTCGGTGAAATCCCATCACCTCAAATCCTCAAATCTTAGTATATGCCTAATGTCACAACTTGTATAAAACAGTGCAAGATGTGCAGTTAAATACACAATATCCGTTCTCCAAAAGTGCACACCGAACTACAACTATTTACACATTTTCCAAATACTTTATGCGTCCTTCCCGGAAGTACGAAGCACATTCCAGATTACAACAGGGATTTGGAGGAAAGGGAAGAGAAGTTCAAAAAGTCAGAGCAACAGATGAGATAGATGACACAAACGGTTACGACCCCCCCGTTTGTGGGAGGTCACATTCCTTCATTATAGGATGCCGGGCTCCGACGGGGAATTTTTTATTTCATCAGTACATAGAAGTCTCAAACATGTAAACATTAGTGACCGCAGAACATTTCACGAAGGCACGTTTCATTCAGCTCTTAGAGAACTACGATGAAAAAATGTGATTTTTTTTTTTTTCTTTTTAAAGTTTTATTTTGCATTAAAATCGATCAAAAGTGAAAGTGAGAACTTTTAACGTTGTCAAAAATGTTACGTTTCAAATAAATGCTGCTCTTAGATGATCTTTATGTTTCTTGAGCAGCAAATCAGCATGTTAGAATGATATCGGGAATACATTAAAATCTATTAAAATCTACTAAATCGTAATCATATTTCACAATATTACTGTTTTTATTGTATTTTCGATCAAATAAATGTAGCCTTGCCGATCACATAAGAGACTTTTTTCATTATTGAACGGCACCGTATACACTGATAAACATTATTTCTGGTTCAACCACTAGTGTTATTATTTTCTCGCATGTAAAATAAATGACTTGCGATGTACATCACCAGATTTTTGAAATAATACAAACATTTCTTTTTCCCTCCCACAAGACTGCATGGTGTAAAGGAAGTATGTGTTTCTTCAGGCTTACAAGATGAGGGACATAATCCATTTGATGCAGTCAGTAGAAATAAAGCAGAGGATTCTGGGCTTATTTGCTGGAGACATAAAACAAGCATTACAGCCAGGAGAAATAAAGCCAACTGACTTCAGGAGATGTTCGCCACAGTCCCAGCATGCCGGAGAAGGCCATGCTCATGCAGTGAGCGCAGCCAAGTGGCTCGTACTTTCGTAGGAGGTTAGATGAATGGGACTTGTTGTTAGTTTAACAGGAACATTTTAGTCCATCACTCTGGCCGTAACGCAAAAGCCTCCACGCGTGCCAGGGAATGAAGATATCAGCAAGAGCGAATATCTCCTGAGACAGAGGTTAATGGCGAGCAATCTTGGCGACAGTGACAAAGAGGTAAAAGAGTAACATTATCAGAAGAAGAAACCCATGCACAGCCTTGAGATGTTCAACTTAAGTACTGCCAATGTTTGTCGACCACTTGAAAACACGACGCTCAACCTCAGCCAGTTCAGGAGCAATGCTTTAAAAAAAAAAAAAAAAAAAAAAAACTCGGTTTGCAAGGGTCACATTTTGAAAACATTCTCTAAACGCATGCATACCAAATGCATAGGCTTGATTGTTTGTGTAAATTAACTTTAAAATCTCAAATCGGTTTCTTAGAAACCTGTACTAGAAAAGGGCATTTTTGAGTTTAAATTACAGACAATATTAAGTTGATGCAATGAACAACAATAGTATGTCAACAGAACTCAACAAATTAATGTTTGCAACTTGAAAAAGTTTCATTAAAACAATACATTAGAATTTTTGAGTGTTAAAATGTATATCAAAATGTGACTAGAAAAAAGACACTGTTAGATGATTAATAATGTCAAAATGAAAACGTAATCGGCCGATATTTGACATTTTATACGTTTTTCTGATTGGTGTTGCTGGTGTGTTAGAAGCTCACTTTTATTCTTCTATAAATCGGTCGACTACTTATTTTTTGTTCATGGAAGCAAATGACAGTTTTGAACGCATTCATCAACCTTCTTCTCCTGCAACTGAAGCTTACAAAAGAAGCATCCTTCCTAGCGCTCTCATACTTGCAAGTCGTGACAAGAAACTGTCCTCGGGCACAGTCTTAAGAACACTTAACGGCCAAATAAAAAGTGTATTAAAGGCAGCACTGTGATATTAACAAGAATAATATTGAAAATATGTAACATAATCCCCCAACATGATCATAGAGGTTTGTTACTTTTTCGTTTTAAGCCCTTCAATAACAACACGATATGACTACTGTACATCATCTACAATTTATTTATTTATAACATCCAGTTTAATCACCATCAAAGGTCATCTCCGTCACAAATCTTCTAAGGGATGCACCTGAACACGGGCTGTCGGCACGGTCATAAATTCAGCTCGTTTGTCAGCTGAAAGGTCTCATCTAAAGCATCCCACGTGAAAGACCAGGACACCCAATCTGCTTTGACATTTTAAACCCATAATTCTATTGGGAATCTAATCAAATTGGCCTGTTACAGATAAAAGGATCTTTTCTTGAGCCCATAAGAAAACGTGGCAGTGGCAGTGTACCGTGAACATGCTCCAGACATATAAAAACTCAAAATGTTGTCTTCCGAGGACCCCGATTTGAGTCCAACCTGCCCTGTCGACATTTTTTATGTCCTACAAGAGGATAAAAAGCCTAAAAATAAAGAAGCATGATGTTCCATTTAAGTGCATTTTTGCAGGCAATAACTAATTTAAGATCTTATCTCTCTGGGCGCACCTAATTTGTCCATCTTAAAAAAACTGGTGTTCCCCAAGGCTCCGTCTTGGGCCCTCTTTACTTTGTCATTTACTTTTTAGGCACTATTGCATTCGTTTTTTATTTCTATGTGGACGACAGCCAGACACTTCCAAGCCAAATTCTACAGTTCTTAATAAATAAAAGAACAAAATAAAAAGAAGCATGATGTTCCATTTAAGTGCATTTATGATCTACAAAAAAAACATGACGTTAAATATTTACATGCTTAACGAGAGTCATTTTATGTGAGGACACACTGTGGCTTGCCTGCAATAAAGTGACCCTGACATTCAGCGTTGAACTTGAGGCACAGAGGAATGTACGGGACTTTTCAGCCCTTATTATGAGACCAATATAGCTGCGGACTTCAAGTACATGCTTGTGAGTCGACATGCTAAAGTTTTGATTTTGGCTGGTATATAATGCAACTTTTTCATAAGAATGATGGTAAATAATTTACCAACTCGGCTACTGCATAACCTGCAGCTCACGAGAACAAAGAGAAAACAATGCCAGTCATTCCTTCATCTGTGAAGCATGTCAACTTTCCTCTGTTTGTGGCTCTGAGAGTAAATTCATGTTGCAACAACGATTTCTGACACTCGAGCATCAGTTTCCCAAGAACTTATAAACAAACATCACCATGATCACAGTCAAAACACAATATACTGATTGAGTCACACTTATTTAATCTACAGAACACAATGAACCCTGGAGGATTAAAACGGACACTTATAAATTATATCCATGTTTGTTCTGAAAGCATTTGTACACTCTTTAAATGTATGATAGTAAGCAATATCACATGAGCCGTTGTACTGAATATCATCTTGCTGGCAGCTTTTTGCATTTCAACGCTGAATGTCGAGTATATCAAAAGCAAACCTTGCAAAATCATTTCGTTTCTGTAATACAATATAAAATTAAGAAGCATCTCCACAATAAGATGTCAATGCAAATCCACAGAGCCAGTCGTGCTGCAAATGTCTATCGATTTCATAAAACGGTTCAATGTTGGGTGACTTTCATTGAAGACTTAGAACATTGTCTATTTTTGCTCCGTTTCACAAACGAAAAAAGTTCCAAACAAATCCACGGGGCCACTGCGTGTCTCAACACTGTGATGTTTCATTACTGGATGAATCATTTGACTGAATGATGGGGGACCTCCAATATATTTCATATGCATGCTAAAGGTGTAGTTGAGGAATTTTGCTGTAAATGGGTAAAAAAAAAAAAAATATTTCAGTTCGGTTTTTGTCCATTGCAAAGTACAGAGACTGCCATGGTAAAAGTTGTTAATGATCTAATGATCAGATTCTGGACTCTTAACTATACTTATCCTACTTGGTCTAAGTGTGGTCTTTAATACTATTTCCCATAAAGTTATTTTAAATAGATTAAATGTTTATATTTCCACTTGTGGACAATAAAGTGACTAACTAATTTAAGATCTTATCTCTCTGGGCGCACCTAATTTGTCCATCTTAAAAAAACTGGTGTTCCCCAAGGCTCCGTTTTGGGCCCTCTTTAATTTGTCATTTAGTTTTTAGGCACTACTGCATTCGTTTTTTATTTCTATGTGAACGACACCCAGACACTTCCAAGCCAAATTCTACACTTCTTAATTCCTCACTCTTGGATTCTCTTGAAGAAATGAAATCCTGTTTTTTTACGCAACTTCCTCAAGCTGCTAAAACAGTGGTTCTACTTCTTGGCACCAAATCGAATTTGGCAAAATCCAATAGCTTTTCACTCTCCATTGATAATTCTATAATCTCTCCATCTTCTCAGGTAAGGGTCTGGATGTGGTGTTTTGAAACACATCGTTCTGCATGTTTCCACCTCCAGAACATCAGCTGTCTTCGTCCAGTCCTCACACCCAATTCCACATCCATTTTTTAGTCACTTCACCGCAAACTTCTTCATAAACTTCAGTTGGTCCGTATAATTACTAGAACCTCCTGCATTGAGCAGGTGTTCTCCATCATTTACACTGGCTTCCTGTAAATATTGAGATTCTGCTTCTCACTTTTAAAGCTCTTCACAATCTTGCACCCTCATAATCGCTCAGACTCGCTTCATATCCCCAAGCGTACTCTTAGATCTACATCCGTTTCGCTTGTCCGTTGAGTCACTATGGGGTCCAGGGCGTTCAGCTGTAGTGCTTCTCGTCTCTGGAACTTTTCCACAATTCATACGAGCAAGTGATTGTCGGTCTACTTTTAAATCACATTCTGTTTCAATTGGTTTTCTCGAATCAATTTTAAATCGTCTCATGTTCAACAGCTGTCTTGATTTTTATGACTATCACTCAACTGTACGGTGTCCTTGAGTGTTTTGAAAGGCGCCGTTAAATAAAATGTATTATTATTAAATCCCCCAGAACGCAGCATAATCTGAATCAAAATGAATTTCAATAAATATAAATAAAATTGTTTGCCGTTTTTGTCATTGTTATGCCATGGGTAACGGCATTGAAAGCACTGGGTTTTCAATCCAAAGACTCTTTGTAGGACCTAATACTTTTTTTTTTATACCTTCAACAGTTTAAGAGGCAATCTGCCTGAACTATGCGAGATCCAGCGAGTCATTGTTGTGGACCCCTCAATCTGCTCTCCCCATATCCTGTCTTTCACGTGTGATCGGAGCAGTAAGCAATGCCTGAATTTGCATGAAAAGAGCTGAACTTTCATGCGAGGCAGGGTTAAAAACGGCACGCAAGGCGAATAGCTGGCGAACTTCCTCCAAGATTGAAAACACCTTTGGAACGAGAGCTGTAAACACGATGGGGGTGTTTTTCTATCCTTTTATACTTGGAACATTCCTCATCTGTAGCTATTTAGTTTGCTGGGGGTTGTTGTGGTGAAGAAAGTATTTCTGCCGTTTCGAAAAAAGAAACCAGAGCGAAATATAAATCTGTAGAAATCTGCAAATAATAACAATTTGCATACCAAGACGAAAATCCAAATTGCCGGCGGCTGGTATGTTAAAAACGATATTCATTAAAACTACAAAGATGGGACTGAGGCCATTTCATTTCAGTGTGTTGGGGACGTTTAACCCCAGCAATGCACTTTTTATGAGTTTGTTATTTTCCTTATTTAAAATAAACGGCTTAACATAAAACCCACACGACTAGACTAAACGAATCATCCGTGCAAAAATGCGTTTTATTCCAAAATATAAAGAAAATGTGTAACCCAATAAAGGGTTATAGTCAATATATCGGAGTGCTCTGCTATTAATACGCACATCATAATAAGCATCAAAAGCCCATTTATATGTGCACCGTAAAAGAATCCACATAAATCAGCCAAAAATGATGCAAGGTCAAGTCGCAGAGAGATCAGTAAAACAAACTGATATGTTGGAGCAAAAACGATTCGCTGAATGCTTCGGACATAATGCGGTGTAGATAAACTCCTGAGAACCAGCAAACACTCCTTTGGTTTGATTCTGCAGCCTGCTGGGAGCACTGGCGCACCCAATGACTAACAAGCAATGACATACATACATCTCTGGTCTATTTTTACACGATAAATCGGCCACCCCATGCACTGCGCTGTCCCTGCAGTGTTCAAAGAGACATGAATGTGTTTGATGAATGTTGTTCTAGAGCGCTTGCTCAAAAACAACACGTGAGATGAGAACATAACAGGATCTCAATTCGATCAATAATAACATATGAATATGAAAAATTAACCACGACACAAACTATGAAATAACAACATAGTAAGTGCAATTGACAGACACACAAAAAGAAGATTTAGTTAACGTTTAACTGATGGAAATTGGTGCTCAAACCTGGTGTTTTCATAGTGAGAAGAACATTTAAATCCGGCTGGGAATTCACACAGATCTCCCGATTTGATTCGCAAGCTCGCATTTGATATTGATTCATTCGTATATAATTCAAGTTATATAATCTAGTTATATAACAATTGTGTAATAATTATAGTATAATTTATTTACTCAACTGAGTGGTAGAAAAACATTTAAATTTTTAAATAATTTCGTTGATGAAATAGAAACATCTAAACGGTGTCCAAAAACTTCAAACATACAGTAAATAATGAAGAAATCCCTAAACGGTCAGTAAAAATATAATGAATATATAATATAGTGCTTATATTTAAAGATTTTAGATTTACATTTAACATCACATGACATGGTTTACAAGCTTTTTTTACGGATGTTTTCCACGGTTGAAATCCTGATGGAGTGATTAAATCGGACATGGAAAATACGGTTTCTTTCAACATACTCTCTGATGTTCATTCACGTTTAGACTTTGCTTCATGAAAGTTGACTTCAAGCATCAACTCAAGAAATTATAGTATAATTTATTTACATATAAACTCAACTGAGTGGTGGAAAAGCATTTACATTTTTTAATAATTTCGTTGATGAAATAGAAACATCTAAACGGCGTCCAAAAACTTCAAACATACAATAAATAATGAAGAAATCCCTAAACGGTAAGTAAAAATATAATGAATATATAATATAGTGCTTATATTTAAAGATTTTAGATTTACATTTAACATCACATGACATTGTTTACAAGCTTTTTTACAAGTGATTGAATCAGACGTGGAAAATACGGTTTCTTTCAACATCTCTCTGATGTTCATTCACGTTTATTTTGTGCTATAACTAGTAGTAAAGATGACCGGTTCACAGTCACGGCACATTACACAGCTTCAAAACGCTATTTATTTTTCGAATTTTGTGAGAAAACTGACTTTGAATTTGAATTTGAAAGCTGAGACTTTGCTTCATGAAAGTTGACTTTAAGCATCAACTCAAGAAATTACAGTATAATTTATTTACAAATAAACTCCACCGAGTGGTAGAAAAACGCTTAAATTTTTAAATAATTTCGTTGATGAAATAGAAACATCTAAACGGCGTCCAAAAACTTCAAACATACAATAAATAATGAAGAAATCCAGAATTTGACAGAATTTTCCTTCATGAAAGTTGACTCAAGAATCGATATTGGTTCATCATCAATATTGTCAATCCAGCCCTACAATATAACCTATAGAGAACCAAACATTATCCACATTAGTCGGTAGCGATGACAAAAGTTTATAAACCTACACAAAAAGAGACCTTATAATTGGGACTTAAGCAAATGTTGGTGTCTGATATGAATGTGAAAGGCTTCTCTGGCTCTTTGACAATGATCACTGGTGCCAGACTTGGTGGTTCCAACATCTACAACAATCTGTACAAAAAAAATAAAATGGTGCATCAAATAAACAGAAAAATCCAGTGAATGGCAAGCCTTCCAAAATAAACACTTTACAACTGCTGAAGGACATTCCCTAAACTCGCAGGAAGCCATCGAGTCTGTACGGAATAAAAACCCAATGGAATGATTCCAATGCAAGTCTTCGGATATACAAGCCGTTCTTGAGGAAAAAGACCTCCATTGTATTATACCAAATAATGTGACTGCCGTGTATTTCAAAGCAAGGAAATGGGAGTAATATTCCACTCCACTGTCTCTGTTAGACGAAACAAGCATCATTCCTGGAGTGGGAAAAAGAATAAGAATCACAGACTTAAGTCAGAAGAATTTATGATAATAAAAACAACAGGATTGACCCAGATTGTGTAACCCGTTGGCTACGTTTCTCACTAGCTGATCTTTTAGCCGACTGTAAATAATGCTCAATTATAGTGACTTCAGGAAAGTGTTCGCAGCTTCATCTCACAGCAGGTGAGCGGCAACATGAGTTAATGAACCTACTAGTGCTGCAACGACGCGAAAATACGTCGACGTGCATGAAATGAGTAATCTCGAGTAATGCCGGCTTCTGCTCCTGGAAACGGAGAAAGTTTCGTTCTATCACAAAAACCTACACCACGATTACTAAAAGTAGGGGAATACTTTAAACAGAGGCCAAATAAAACGCTCCTTTGTTCCCTTTGCAGAACCCAAATGGCGTTCCACCTCTGGAATCGGATCTCTGCCAAATTTTTGCGCGCGCAAGATCATATTTTGAGCGTGCAAAAGGGCATTTCGAGTTGAAGAGAAAATCTTCGTCTCGCAAATCAGAAAATATTGCGAGCGAACGAAAATCAGTTTTGCATTTCAGAGAACTTTATTTGGACGTGCGCGGACGTTCCAGTTGGTGATTCCCGCCCCGCGTGTTCGCTGCATAACAGACGGCGCAAGAGGAAAAACACACGGTTCAGGAGACGTTTGTTCAATGGCTTGAACACTATCAAAGCTCCTTTTAAGACTGTATAGAAAGTCTTTGACACTCTTCATGTTAAAGTTCAAATGTCTTCCACTGGACGAACACACATAAGTGGCTTATTTTTAATCAAAATCAAATCGTATTATTACATAACGGCACGTCCCAGTGTTTCTACACCTCAATGAACTGATGAATTAGTTCTAACTTCTGACGTAAAAAAAAAAAATCACTAGATTAATAAAAAAACTTAATAAAAATAATCGTTAGATAGTCGACTAATCAAAAAAATAATCGTTAGTTGCAGCTCTAGAACCTACAGATTCAAAATCAATCTCCGCAGTGACCGAAGAGCTTCTTTTAACAGCCGATATCCTCCAGAGATCTCATGCAAACCTTTTCCACATCACATGCAAAGCAACATATCATAAATAGTAAATACCATCGCTATTCGTGGAGATTGTGTAACCACCACCAGGCATATTTCTTTGGTTCACTTACACTTAAATGACTAATAAAACAAGAAAAGAGGGAGGGAGAACGGTCCATGTTTGGCTCCAATGACAAATAAGCGGGTCCACGATGTGCCAAAACACACGTACCAAGTTCTTAGAAATGTCCTCTTTGTATTCGTGTTTGTTTATATGTGTTTTTGTTAACGTTTTAGTACCATGAATTATGATTCGTAAATATATATTTTGGGGAAGTCTCACCCACATGACATTTTAAATGAAAAGATCAAATGATCTGGTACTTTTAAGAGATTCTGCATTCGCATTATACTGACGAATGCTTGAATCTGATTGAACATCTTAACCTTAAACGGTTCGTTCACGCAAAACTGAAAGTTTCTGTCATTAATTACTCACCTCATGTCGTTCCAAACCCGTAAGACAAATTAGTAAAGACATTGTTAAAAAAAAAAGTCCACGTGACTACAGTGGTTCAAGCTTAATGTTATGAAGCGATGGGAATACTTTGACTTCAAAATAACAAATGCGTTAACCGTAGTATAAGCAGAAGAATCAATTATTGCCATGGTCTATTTTAAAGAAGATTAATGCCAAACTACTTAAAGGGATAGTTCACCCAAAAATGAAAATTACGACATGATTTACTCACTGTCAAATCAGCTGAACACAATCAGAGTTATATTAAAAAAAATCCCATCTCTTTTAAGCTTTATAATGGGGGTCAAGATTTTGAAGCCCAAAAAAGTGCATCCATCCATCCATCATAAAAATAATCCAGGGGTTAATAAAGGCCTTCTGAAGTGAAGCGATGGGTTTTTGTAGGGCTCAAGCTCTCTTCTCTTACATCGAAATCCTCCAACATTCTTTAAAAATTCTCTTTTGTTTTGCTCGATCCTCTGCACTTCCGCGTTAATCAATACGTCATACGCGTCGGGTCAGAGGTCACTCTTCATTATATTTCATAAAGATTTAAATATGGATAATTTTGCTCCTTCAGAAGGCCTTTATTAACCCCCCTGGATTATTTTTATGATGGACGGATGCACTTTTTTGGGCTTCAAAATCTTGACCCCCCCCCCCATTCACTCCCATTATAAAGCTTGGAAGAGCCTGGATATTTTTAATATTTCTCCGATCGTGTTTATCTTAAAGAAGATATTCATACACCTAGACTGACTTGAGGGCGAGTAATTTTTGGGTGAACTCTTGCTTAAGTATTTTCCTTCAAAAATGTATTCCCTTTCTTCATTATAAGAGGAAGTTGCATCACCTCGACATTCTTTTTTACTTCATGCCCCATCAAAAAATATCTTAATTTAGATACTAAAATCAATGTCATCAGAAAAGAGGTGTATTTTATTTTTTAAAAATGAACACGCTCTCAGAAAGACAAGCTCGCATGTGCAGACCACAAGTCCAGTGATGTCTCGCAAAGGTCAAGAATTACGTATTACGACTTGATAAACAAGTAAACAACAATCAATCAGACTGCAGCCCAACAGCTGGAGCAGGACTTTGGAAGCTTCTCACCTGGACAAGTTTAAAGCCAGGAGATGCACAGCATTTACTTCTCAAGCGCAGATAAGCAAATATTTGGTCCTAAGTTAAGTTGATTTGAGTCTGTTAATCGGGCCGCGGTGCGTTTGATCGAACTGAAGCACTTCTGCACGCCATTTGAGAAACGGACAGGACATGGGCTTGGAATTCTCCAATTAGAGCAAATGGAGGCGACTGGGATAAACCTTTAAGTAAACAATGATTATGCATTTGTTGACAAAAGGAAAGGCCGATATCAGAACCACATGAGTTTCCGAGGAAGTGGGCAGAAGCATTCACAGATTTCAGTAACTTTGAGGGGGGAAAAAGTTAAAAAAACAAATTGATATTCTCCAGCAAAGTCATATTTACTCTATTTAGAATGATCCAATCACTCAAGTGGGCAAACTGACCGATGGCAAGAACTGGGACAAACTGGGAAAAACAATGAGGTATGAATATACAATGCATTTTTTCCATTGGGCTACTTTCAGAAGGCAGCCGTTTATGGATAAATGACCTGGATCTCCTTTTGGTTTTCAGAAAACAGAACTGAAACAACTCCTTACCATCTCCACACCCTGAGGAAATGCCGTGCCATCCCAGTCCTTTCTGGGGAAGCGCTGAATTATCTTGCCACATCCTTCACCAGATCCTAAAATTTACAGAAAAAAGGCATTACTGTGTGATTTCAGCACTTTTGTTTTAATTATACATTTTCGAAACAGCAGAAACTGTAGTATGGGGCATATCAGGACAATCCTGACCACAAAAATAACGTTAAACGTGATCACAAATCCAGGTTTTCTGACTGGCAAAAAAAAAAAAAAAAAATCACTGCTCATACATTCCTTTTGGTCTTTTTGGCGTCGCTCCTGGCCCTTTTTGTGTTGTTGACAAAGAAAGCATTGTGTGCACCGGGCCAAGAGGGTTTTGTCAATTAGCGTTTACTAGTGTAAACATCGTAATGTGACAATACTGGTCCTTACGGACACAAATACCCCTGGCGAACAATCAAAAATGGAGAATGTAGCACATTTTAAATGAAACGATGACTAAGAGGTCAAAGTGACCAGGGCTTCTCTGATCGAAAAGCAAACTGAAGGGTTCAAACTTTAACACACACACTCACACAGGGACAAAAATGGGGCAAGAAATCATTCTTGGTTTATCTGGGGAAAACATCACTGACTGTGTTTTTGAAAATATCTGGAATGGGGAACTGGAACCTGGAGTAGATACTGGGTCAGGGTATGATGGAGATCCTTACGGTTATCGTAACGCGAGTTTGGAAAGACCATTAACAACATGTCAAAACAGGCCAGATATGAATTGGACCAAAGTGTTGTTGGTTTGTCACATTTTTGGACTAAATGACTGATCAAATCACACACATCTTTATAAAGATATTGCTCTTGGAAGTAGATTCCGACTCTTTGGGAGAATGTTTTCCAAGATGTGTGAATGTGTGTATAATGGGAAAACTGAATCCTAATGTGAAATGACATTAAAGGGATAGTTCACCCAAAAATGAATTCTCACTATTTCATAGTGTTCTGTGGAACACAAAATATACTTTCTCCGTGTTTTTGTTACGCATTCAGCGAAAGTCAACGGGGACCGATAAAGTTCTTTTCTTTTTTAAATATTTTCTTTGATGCAATCCTATTTCTTTAACGCAGACATACCTCTTTTTTTCTTGGGAAACAGTAGTGCTGACAGTCAATCTGCATCTCGATAAAATCATAGCTTTAAAAGCCAAAACAGGGTTGTGAGCGACACTAAACAGAGCGAGCACCTCTCATGGCTTTCTGTGAATCATGCAGAAAGACACAAACTGCGCGGAGCTGCCAAACCAGATTACGGTTTAAGGTAGATTATGGATTAGGGATATCCTTCCATGTATACAAATGTATTATAATTTCTACAATTTCTACAACCTACATTGTGATCATTCGCATTACTTAAAATAATAAAAAGAAATCTTTGCATTCAAAACTGTACATTCTGTTATCATTTACTCGTTCCAAACATGCATGGCTTTTTTTTTTTCCTCTGGAACATAAAAGATACTGAAAAATATTTTTTTTTCCCAGTTGTATAAATATGAAATATCTTTTTAAATGTCACGTTTGCGCTCCACAGAGAAAACGACATGAGGACCGGATTTTAATCCCATCACGGATCGGTTAACATGATTAACATTAATGACACAAACAGCACCCGGTATTCATAGGTTGCGGTCACTTTAACCCTCATGTTATGTTTCGGGTCAATTTGACCCGTTTAGATTTTCTAGTTGTTGGATTTTTTTTTAATATTTTGTGACTTTTTCTCATTGATCATCATGAACACGCATGCAAAGTTTCAACATGCTGGTGTTTTTTGACACATACGAACTAAATCACTGTTACGTTCGTCTCTAAAGCAACTGTACTGACCCAAAATAATAACATTTCTTGGTTATATTTTGTTATTTTATTTTTTTACTACCTTATGAAGCTAAAAAATGAGGTTTTCCACACTTATTTCAATACAGAAAAATATTTTGATGTGTGTGAAGTGCAAGAAAAACACACACTTGCATCACGTCAGAAGAAACTTCTTTACTTCATGAAATGAGTTTACAAAACAGCCAACTTAGAGGAAAAGTACATATTTTCATTATACAACTACATTTAATTGTTCAGTTCTGATGTTCTAAGAACATTTTTCATTAAATCATATCTTCAGATATATATATTTTTGGAATATTTGACAAATGTTGATATTAAAAGTTCTGAATCTTTGTTGTTTTTCATTTTTGAGGGATTGCATTGAATCCAATTAGGGTCGATTTGACCCGCTCCATAGCGAGCGAACACAGAAATCCAACAGCGCATGAGGGTTAAGAGTGAATGCACGGATCCAATATAATGATACACTCAACGCTTACATTCACTTAAGACATAACCGACTGCGTTTTCGAGAACACTTGCCAAGACGGCTGTTTTGACAATTTTATGTGCATGTGTCCGTTCGAGTGTCAAGGAGATCCGAAATAGGAATCAATCGGGTGCATGACAGAAGGATGGATGGATGGATGGACGAACAGGGATATATGATGAATAGAAAGATGGATGGATGGATGGAGGGAGGGATATAGGACAGAAAGAAGGAATGATGGATGGATGAAGAATGGATAGATGGATGGATGGATGGATGGATGGATATAGGAAGGAAGGAAGGAATGATGGATGGATGAAGAATGGATAAATGGATGGATGGATGGAAGGATGGACGAATAGAGGGATAGATGATGAATAGAAGGATGGATGGATGGATGGATATAGGAAGGAAGGAATGAATGATGGATGGATGGATGGGTGGATGGATAGATGGATGGAAGAACGAACAGAGGGATATATGATGAATAGAAGGATGGATCGATGGATGGAGGGATGGACGAATAGAGGGATAGATGATGAATAGAAGGATGGATGGATGGATGGATGGATGGATGATATAGGAAGGAAGGAAGGAATGATGGAAGGATGAAGAATGGATAGATGGATGGATGGATGGATGGATGGATGGACGAACAGAGGGATATATGATGAATAGAAGGATGGATGGATGGAGGGATCTAGGAAGGAAGAAAGGAATGATGGATGGATGGATGAAGAATGGATAGATGGATGGATGGGTGGATGGATGGATGGATGGACGAACAGAGGGATATATGATGAATAGAAGGATGGATGGATGGATGGATGAATGGAGGTATGGACGAACAGAGGGATATATGATGAATAGAAGGATGGATGGATGGAGGGATCTAGGAAGGAAGGAAGGAATGATGGATGGATGGATGGATGAAGAATGGATAGATGGATGGATGGGTGGATGGATGGATGGATGGACGAACAGAGGGATATATGATGAATAGAAGGATGGATGGATGGATGAATGGAGGTATGGACGAACAGAGGGATATATGATGAATAGAAGGATGGATGGAGGGATCTAGGAAGGAAGGAAGGAAAGATGGATGGATGGATGAAGAATGGATAGATGGATGGACGAGCAAACAATGAATATATGGAAGGATGGATGGACTTTTGTTCAAATTCAATTAGAAAAACTTAAAGAAATGCAAAGTCTCTCTCATTTCAAACGCTCAAAACGCTCTCACATTCATTCATTCAGTCGGGTGCATGACACATGACTCTGTGTGTCCACGCTTCGGTTTGAGCACAGGTAATAGCGTGGGAGTACAACATTGAAAAGACAAAACCCATGCAAATGGTTAAACTTTGAAATTAATCCGCGAATCACATGCGTTCCGAACAGTGAGGTCGGGTCCATACGGACCACGCATCAACTACAAGCCGTTTAGTTCCTACTCCTGAGATGAATGAATCTGAATTAAATGCTGGCTTCTCGACATTGTGTATTATGATTTGAATCTCACCCTGTAAAGTCCACTATTGAGAAGTAGCCTTGATGTTGAGTATGGATCTCTGGGCAGGTCTCAGCCAATAAGCGTTTAAGAAATCCTGACATACCAGAACATTCTACGTTAATTGGTTCTCATTTCCCTTGTCGTTCATCACTACATGACATTAACATTAAACGTAACTGCCGTGTCCTGACTGTGAACCCCACGACAGAACAGAAACACATGATAGCAAGTATCCACTCTCAACAACATCCTGTGAGAAACACTGTCAAATGGTATTTTCCACTCCATATCTCATGGTGTAAACTTGTTTAAAGAACATTTCAAACAACTGAAGTCTTAAGCAACAGTCATGACAAACATCAAACTCAGCTAACGGAGTAAAATCTGGTCCTGACATGTACATATCAGCACTCTGACCTGAAAACGTCCTACAGAAGAGAACAACACACTAACCTCGTCGCGAGGTGTGGCTCTATTTTGCGTTGGAGGAAAGACAAAACGATGAATCAGTCTCCAAAAACTGCAATCTGACACATTTACACAAACAACTCACATATACTCGAACATATTTCACATTTTTCTAAACAAAACATGAGTGGTGCTTGCTTATGCAACACATGCCACCACAATGATCATTCATATCTATGGTTGATATAAAAAAAAAAATCAAGTCCTTTTTTTAATTTATTTGGTGAGCACTGTAGATGCAAGCAGAATAATGTACAGTCAGACGGACAGATGGATCATGGATAGATGGATGGATGGACGGACGGACAGACGGACGGAGGGATAGATGATGAATAGAGGGATAGATGATGAATAGAAGGATGGAAAGACGGACAGACAGACGGAGGGATAGATGATGAATAGATGGATGGATGGATGGACGGACAGAGGGATAGATGATGAATAGAAGGATGGATGGATGGACGGACAGACAGACGGAGGGATAGATGATGAATAGATAGATGGATAGATGGGCAGACAGAGGGATAGATGAATGGATGGACAGATGAACAGACAGATGGTGAATAGATGGATGGATGGATGGATGGACGGACGGACAGAGAGGGATAGATGATGAATAGATAGATGGATAGATGGGCAGACAGAGGGATAGATGAATGGATGGACAGATGAACAGACAGATGGTGAATAGATGGATGGATGGATGGATGGATGGAGGGATATAAAAAGGAAGGAAGGAGTGAATGATGGATGGATGAGGAATGATAGAGGGATGGAGGGATATAGGAAGGAAGGAAGGAATGATGGATGGATGAAGAATGGATAGATGGATGGATGGATGGATGGACGAACAGAGGGATAGATGATGAATAGAAGGATGGATGGATGGACGGACAGACAGACGGAGGGATAGATGATGAATAGATGGATGGATGGACAGAGGGATAGATGATGAATAGATGGATGGACGTACGGACGGAGGGATGAATAATGAATAGATGGATGGATGTGCGGATGGAGGGATGAATGATGAATAGATGGATGGGTGGATGGACATACGGACGGAGGGATGAATGATGAATAGATGGATGGATGGGCAGAAAGATAGATGATGAATAGATGGATGGATGGACGTACAGACGGAGGGATGAATGATGGATGGATGGATGGATGGATGGATGTGCGGATGAATGATGAATAGATGGATGGATGGAGGGATATAGGAAAGAAGGAAGGAATGATGGATGGATAAAGAATGGATAGATGGATAGATGGATGGATGGACGGACAGAGGGATAGATGATGAAAAGAAGGATGGATGGCTGAAGGAAGGATGGACGGACTTTTGTTCAAATTCAATTAGAGAAAATTAAAGAAATGCAAAGTCTCTCGCATTTCAAACGCTCTCACATTCATTCATGTCATCAAAACAGTTCTCCAGATTTGTCCTCATTTCTCTTGTTCACTGGAAACTTTAATCCATCTTACTGCCCAGGCATTTGAATATAAATCAGACAGCGAGACAGCAGAGCAGTAGGGAGTTGGCGTCTCTTTGCGTCACCTCCATGTTAACTGGCCCATCACACAGGTGTACGAGAGAAACAAACGCATCCCATCTGCCCTGGGCTTTGGAAAAAAAATCTGATGCCCGAGTTCAGCACTAAATCAATTACGTAAAACAAATATTTTGCCTCACAAAACAAGTGAGTGTTTTTCCAGAAATCCCAGAGCCATCCCAGAATCGCCCGTCACACTGCTGTCCAAAAAAACAAGATATGCAAAGGAATATGCTATCATTTGCATGGTAAAGGGTATGAAAGATTAGCAAATTTGTGATGTCAAAACATCAAGATTCCAGGAAGAGCGCCAGTGGACCCGAGCAGCTGCGGAACTGAAAAATAAATGTCGGGAGCGAAATGTAACTCATAGGGTTTTCCAAAGCGTTGATGCGCCAGAAACGAATACAACAAATAGCTAAATGACATAAGTGTAATTTATTTTGGCTGTCTGAAGTTCAACCATCCTTGAGCTCTTGCTGATGAGCATATTTTGACTTTTTATTACAACTGGTCAAACAAAACTGCATAGAACGAAATATGGTCAACAATGTCAGAGAGTTGGGGTAGAGGTCATCCAATGCAAACCGCTCCAGATATTTCCATATTACCACTTATCGGGAAACTAGATGAGATCAACCCAAGTTCATCAGTATAACCTTTCACCAGCTTTAGTGAGGGACAAAGACAGACGAATCATTTGACAAATTCAATCATCTTTGTTTTTCCACTCTAAAAGAACATTAAAGACACTTGCATTCATTGTTTCTGATCAAGTGCACTTTGTAGGAAACATCTTAAATGGCAAATACGTATTTTCCAGGCCAATTTTCAATCGCAAAACAGCCAATTGATTCCAAATCCACCATCTTATCTTTCCATGAAGCAATCAGTCCTGAAATCAACATCCTACTATCTATTCAAGGTGTTAAAATGAGATGATTTGTAATAAACTTCAAACATGAGTGTGTTCTGCCAATTGACTTTTCCACTGTCCAGTGGCAGCAAAACATTTCCTCTGTACATTAAAAGTGTCATTTCCAACCACAAGGCACTCGTTCACGTAGACTTTGTTTGCACGTATTTGTGATTTTGCTCAGGAATTCACTCTATCGTTCGACAGGAAATCAAAGCAGGAAGCAGATATCAATAACAAACGGACATTAAAAAAGGAGGACTTAAAAAGCTTCTTTTAATGGTCAGTCATAAAGACTTAATTCCCCAAAGACACAAATCTTGTCTTTATAATTTAGAATCTGAAGAGTAAAATGTTCAGAACAGTGTGAACATTAACGCGTTTCATATTCATTTAAGCAAATCCAAAAGTAGTATAGAATACAGATCACAATATATTAATATATAATGACCCTTTCACGAGATGTAATATAAGTCTCTGGAGTCTCCAGAATCGAAATACCTCAGAAATATATTATTACTTGTCAAATTTGCTCTTATTTGAGCGTGAGCAAAAACGCGCCGTTTTTGTGTGCGTCCCTTTAAATGCAAATGAGCTGCTGCTACTTGACCAAAAGAGGGCGGAGCTTTAACAGCTCAACAACAACAAAGCTGGAGAATCTCACGCAGACAAAATGACGACATTGTTCAAATCGGAGTCGACACTGATGGAGAGACTCAGGAAGAAGTTACAACTTTTAGAATCAAACTGGAAATAAAATTTCTCATATCTAAAACAAGATTTTGGTCATTTAGCCCACCCCTAACATATTAAATATATATGTCATATATGTTGACAAAAGTGATGCAAAGGGAAAACTGACTTTACAGATGCAGATAATTTCAAAAGGGGCAAATATCAGCCAATTTATCATGCGTGATAGTGTATGTGAAGAGCAGAACGGGCGAGAGCCGTGAGGGAACGGCGCGAGTGATAATGAGCGTCAGCTGCGCGCTACACCGGTCTCGTGTCTCTCACGGAGGAGCTCCGGAAGCATAAAAGAGGAGCGACGACAGCGAAGGACGAGAGAGGACCAGGCGACTTTTACTTTCGTTTTATTGTTTGTTTATTTTATTAAAGCTACGTTGAATGTTCGCCGGTTCCCGCCTCCTTCTTCCCGGGTTTCGGCTCCAGTGTAACGAGGTTCAATGAGAACGGGAAGAAAGAGGCGGGAACCGGCGACCGTTCAACGTACTTCAATAATAAAATAAACAAACAATAAAAAGAAACGTTCCTCACGGCGACTGCCGCCCACACAAACAAAATAAAACACAACATAAAGTCCAGGCCTGGTCCTCTCTCGTCCTTCACTGTCGTCGCTCCTCTTTTATGCTTCCGGAGCTCCTCCGTGAGAGATACGAGACCGGTGTAGCGCGCAGCTGACGCTCATTATCACTCGCGTCGCCGTCCTCGCACCGTTCCCTCACGGCTCTCGCCCGTCCTGCTCGTCACAGTGTCAAAACAAGAATTTTCAAAGCAGGATTTCCACTGAATTGTATGACATTGAAATCCTGATCGGTGACAGCAGTTGTGCAAATATTTAATGTACAGAATATTACAAACCAAAGCTTTTAAACAATACGTGAAGAGCTAAACATTTCAAAAAGTTCGTAATTGAAGCCGAACATGCGTCCGCATCTTGCTTAATCACATTCATGTGGACTATTTTGGAAAGCAGTTCTACTTCTCAAAAACACTAATGATTGGACAGCCATCCATCACAATAAACTGTCAGGAAGAGCCAAGAAAACACTGCTCATCCACTAACAATGACAGCTAATTTGTTGCAGGACTCCAATACATGGACCAGCTCTTCAGAAACTGAGGAAGTCTCCAACATTACGGTCCAGATTTGATCACTGCATGCCACTATTCCCAAGGGATCGCAGCTGTCAAGTAAAAAAACGAGAGATCGCACAAACATCTGCTTGGAAACACCATGTTTTGTTCATGATATATTTAGCGTTCCACATCAGGTTTTACTTACATTATGTAATTCGGGTCATTCAAGATTAATCAATGCAGAATCTAGTAAAGAAAATAAACGGGTGCTGTCCTTTAGTTACTATGTCCGACAAGCCACACATCATGTTCTCACGTAGTGAGTAATACATCGCGGAGCAAAGAGGACGCTGACAACGTCGACAGACATATGAAACAGTTTCGTATTTAAAATACTGTAGAAGTTTAAACAATTACTAGTGTCTCTTTAATGTGTCGCTGTAGCTCCTCGTGAACTTATAGTTCATTTATAGCATCAAATAAACATGATGAACATCAGCTACTTTTTTGTGAGGATGACGCCTGAATTCACACAACACAGTTCCTCTGCACAACACAGCCATTTATGCACTGGCAATGTGTTTGAGCCTAAAACGGAGGACACTGCTTACCTATTCATACGCCACAAGTGACAGCTGATTCAGAGAGAGCAGGCTTAAAGTCTGAAGCCTGGAGGAAAGCCAGCTCATCTGATGCCCTCATAGAGGAGAGTCAGTGTCTTTGAGCGACTGAAAGGCCTCGCTCATTTGAACTCTATGGATGCTCGGTATAATTGCTGACAGACACTGCAGCATCACCAAGACGTCCACAAAACAAACAGTTGACCATTCAGAGGAGATCATGAGAAGGACTGTGGAAATGCCTGGAAGTCGGCTCACAATTACAGAGTTTATGGGTATGGATGTTTTCACATTAAATTATTCAAACCTAGACTGGAATGATTTTTCTAGTGAAAACTATGGAAGCTTGCCACTGAAAAAAAATAATAAAAAAGGTACTTTTTAATCTCGCAATTCTGACTTATTTTCTCACAATCGCAAGTAATAATGTCGGAATTGCGGGACACACAAACTCCAAAGTCAATTCTGAGGAATTAAAGATTGACTTTTCTGACTTCATGTCTCGCAATTCCCACTGGATGTCACGCAATCCTGACTTCATGTCACGCAATTCCGACTTGATGTCACGCAATTCCCACAACACAATTCAACTTCATGTCACGCAATTCCCACTTCGCAATTCCCACTTCATGTCTCGCAATTCCCACTTCATGTCACGCAATTCCCACTTTACAATTCCCACTTCATGTCACATAATTCCCACTTCGCAATTCCCACTTTATGTCACACAATTCCCACTTCACCATTCCCACTTCATGTCACGCAATTCCCACTTCATGTCACGCAATTCCCACAACACAATTCAACTTCATGTCACGCAATTCCCACTTCATGTCTCGCAATTCCCACTTCATGTCACGCAATTCCCACTTCATGTCACGCAATTCCCACTTTACAATTCCCACTTCATGTCACGCAATTCCCACTTCGCCATTCCCACTTCATGTCACGCAATTCCCACTTCGCAATTCCCCCTTCATGTCACGCAATTCCCACTTCGCAATTCCCACTTCTTGTCTCACAATTCCCACTTCATGTCTCGCAATTCCCACTTCTTGTCTCACAATTCCCACTTCATGTCTCACAATTCCCACTTCATGTCACGCAATTCCCACGCAATTCCCACTTCATGTCACGCAATTCCCACTTCGCAATTCCCCCTTCATGTCGCGCAATTCCCACTTCTTGTCTTGCAAACTTCTTGTCTCGCAATTCCCACTTCTTGTCTCGCAATTCCCACTTCCTGTCTCGCAATTCCCACTTCGTCTCACAATTCCCACTTCATGTCACGCAATTCCCACGCAATTCCGACTTTTTATCACAAATTTCTGAAAAAAAAGTCAGAATTTCAAATTGTAAACGTGAGATGAAAAGTTGCGATTAATTAATTAAAACAACTAATTAAACTGTTTATTCAGTGGCAGAAACAAGCGTCAATAGAAACTTTCATTTTGGTTTTCGTTCAGCGAGAAACTGATACCGTCAAAACACACAGCGGACACGTCTAACCTGTTGCAGCTCATCAACGCCGTGTGCATGAAACACACGCTGACAACTAAACGTCACAGTTTGTGTCGATTATTTCAGCCCTCCAAAACTCATTCGGCTAAAAATATCTTTGTTGCTGCTGAAATTTCGGTGCATCACTACTTTCAAGTGGATCTGTTAGCTATAATGGAGTCTCCACACTGAAAGTTTATTAATATGATATTCATGCTTATTTTTAAAATGAATGCAAGCTTCCAGCTGCCAAAGTTGATCAATACAACATATTTGATACGGATAAAAAAGGTCCCTCTCTTTTTTACCATGTTAAAACATATCAAATATGACAAATCAGGCATCTGAGGAACATTCTTGGAAGTTAAAGGGCTGCACAAGTGTAATAACATCACTTTACAGCATCATTTGTTTGCAGACGTGCGGTTTCCAGGTCGGTCTTGACGCATGTACACATGATCATGTGCAGAAGAGCACCTGTAGACTCCACGCGATTACGCACAGCTCCAGACACGTCAAGTCCAGTTTCCTCTGCATCCGCTTTCCACAACACAGGAAGGGCTCTCCGGCAGATCCGTATGAACACACACACACACACACACACACAGAGAGAGAGAGAGAGGGAGGGAGAGAGAGTACCGGACCGCTCTCCTGACCCAAACCTCGGGGCAAAATGTGGAAATCAAAGCAAATCAAGCGCGTAAATCGCCATTTAGAGATCAATGCGCGCGACTCATAGTAACAAGTGACCGCGTGAGTCATCGCGCGCGCTTCATTTTCACTGTTTACATGTACACGCGACGAAAATAGTAGGCGTGTGAGCTGAGATTTACTCACTTAAACACTCGTATATCAAACAAAAACACATTATTCAGTATGTTATCAAAACATCTGCTTGAGCGGTTTCAAAACAATCAAAGCCAGCTTTAAACCGCCCATTCAAACAAACACGTAGCTTCTACGTAATTCGTAAACACAAACCGCAGTTATCAGTGCAAAACCCACACGTGATACCGATTATAATCCGTCAAAGAAAGTGAAATCCATCCATTAATCTCGTGAGCCGCTGCAGTAGTTGTTGCTAACGGCCTAAATAAATCACAACACTCCTCCAAACACACAGCAAAACTTACGAGACTTCTCCTGGTCGTATCCCACCACTACGAAGTAATCAGCCAGTCTAGCCATGGTTTCCTCTTTTGCCGAAATTCTGCAACACAATTCAGCATTTTTCTTTCTTCAAAAGCACAGCCATGTTTGACACAGAGCGAGCCAGTGCGCATGCGTGGACTGGCGGTTGTCCGTGCATGGGCGTGGGTCCTGCATTCACTTGCACTAGTAGCGATAATAAACATATGATTTTACACACTATCTACATTAAAAGGCTTGATAATGTCGTGTAATGTTGTATTGTTAAAATTAAACTCATGTTTGTTTGTAAAAGTACGTGGAATATGCAAAAATGGCAAATTCGCGCCAAAGTAGCTACTGATAACCGTCATCCCCTCAGAATTTCATTTTGTTTTTATGATGCCAAAACCCCGTAAATGTTTCAAAATAGTACTCTATATTATATTCCCAGGTGAAGTTGGGACAGATGATCGGCAAAAGTGGGATAGTGATTATAAGTTTAAAAAGTTATAAGTCATTTCGCTTTACGTCAAGGTCCTTACTGGAATGTCAGCTGGTTAAACTGGTTTTGAAACCAGCTCTAACCAGACACCAGGTCAATCTTAGGTCCACCTGTCTAGATTATCCATAATCTAGATCCTTTTGGACCAGTTTATGACCACAAATTACTTGCATGGTATGTGGAAAATATCCAGACCGGCTGCATTGTATAATGTTCATAACCCATCAGAAAAGTTTTATGCGTTGTCCCACTCTAAAATGATTATTAGATCCTCACACATTACTTTCTACAACGGGCTATGTGTTTATTTTTACATAATATTGTTTTATTTATATTATTAAAGATATATATTTTTTAAAATACGCCCTATTTTTTTGTGTTGTTCATTTACATTGAGAATAAAGCAGTTTACATTAGTACTGAATGATTAGCATGTTCACTTACTATGGTATTTACCCAGGATAAACTTCTGAGAATGGCATATTTGTTAAATGACATTTCTCAAGGAATGCTGGAGTTTTCAAATTCCTCTTTACTCATCCTCATCACCCCAAAACAACAACAGTATGAAATTGCTCAATGATAATCGTCCAGTGACTCATTGTAACGGTTGCATACCTGAACATGTAATGCACAGGTAGATGTATACTTCACACCTGCCTTAATGGGTTCTGTCATCATACATGATCAAATATCAGTAATCCTTGTGATGGCCATGACATGGTGGTTTAGCAAACAATATTTACCATATATGGGCTGAGAGGCAAACAACTGGATGGTGTCAGTGTGTGGATGTTGTGCAATCTTTGACTTCCCATATAAGGATAAATCAGGGTTGTTCAGTAATTAACACAAGCTGATGACATTTATAGGAAATAAATGTTGGTGTTTCGTTAAAAAAAAAAATGACAATTTAATTTTATATATAATAGAATTTAAAAAAAACAAACATTTATTACTAGGTAAAGGTCAGCAGGAATTCTCCCTTATCAGTGTTTACAAATCCAGGAATAGACAGTTTTACCTCTTGCATAGAAAATCTGACGAGTAGTCATAGATCAACTGTTTATTTTCTAAATTAATAATATAAATATATGCTTAATGACACTGTCATGGGAATTATATTTGTGTTTAAATGTACATATTTTTCTTTAAATCTTCATCTATATTGCTAAAACTTGCTTCATTAAATTATTGTATATATTATTATATACTTTTGTGTCAGTTTAATTTAGTTAAATTAATTGCATTCCATTATTTTTATGCAGAATATTCATTTTATAAGTTTTGTGTGCGAAACGAGAAGCTGATTGTCTTTTTTAGGGACGCAAATCATAGTTGTAGCCCCAACCAACACCCACACGGTAAAAAATGTTTGTCAAATCAACTTAGATCATTAATGTGGTTCACATAACACAATATTTTGAGCTTCTGTTGATTAAACCAGTCACCTTTATTGTATCAACTCAATTTGTTTCATTTTAAAGAACTCAAAATTGATTAAACCAGTCGCCTTTATTGTATCAACTCAATTTTTTTCACTTTAAAGAACTCAAAATTGATTAAACCAGTCGCCTTTATTGTATCAACTCAACTTTTTAATGTTAAAGAACTCAAAATGGATTAAACCAGTCGCCTTTATTGTATCAACTCAACTTTTTTAATGTTAAAGAACTCAAAATGGATTAAACCAGTCGCCTTTATTGTATCAACTCAACTTTTTTAATGTTAAAGAACTCAAAATGGATTAAACCAGTCGCCTTTATTGTATCAACTCAACTTTTTTAATGTTAAAGAACTCAAAATGGATTAAACCAGTCGCCTTTATTGTATCAACTCAACTTTTTTAATTTTAAAGAACTCAAAATGGATTAAACCAGTCGCCTTTATTGTATCAACACAACTTTTTTAATTTTAAAGAACTCAATTTTAGTACTTTACAGTTTACAGAGAAAAATCATGAGCAATGCGGTATATTTCAAAGAATTTCCCAGATTGGCGGTGGCTTATAATTCCCAGAAACACTGATAAAATCCATTAAGTAGTTTCAGCAATAACCCATCAATACCCCCAGTTTCGTTTTCATCTCTTTCATGGTCTAATTGAAGTTCAGAGAGGAAGTGCTGGGATGAGAGAGTGTGTCAGACACGGCCCCTCCCATCTCTCTGCAGTATAAAAGCACTAACGCCTGCTGAGGAGATTCAGACTATTAGCAGAGTATCACCACTGCACCAGCAAGTGAAACGCCTCTGGATTACTTTCTACAAAGCCGACCCACGAGTACTTCAACACAGGTATGCATTCATAAAATATCTTCTCTTTTGAGGCTTAATATGCACAGGCTGTTCCGTTGAGACAGGGAAGTAGCTTAAAGTCTGAAGCCTGGAAGTCTTTTCGGCAATAAAATCTAATTTGAAGGGAATGAGCTACTTTTCCTTTGGCTGCTGATGGAGTTGGAGACTCCCTGCTCTGTAAAAATCCACATGCAGCTCATCAGGGACATAGCTGCAAGTTTACTTATTCATAGAAAGAGCGACCTCGGCTTGACATTGTAAATAAATGCACGATTAGTGTAAATAGCTTGGATTTTGGACTCTTGTGCAAGCGTGAGCGAAGCATGGTTGGCACAGGGTAGGGGAGTTGCATGCAGGTGATTGGGAGTTTTCAGGTGCTAATGATTCATTCGCTTTTTCCTTCAAGATTTCCGTCACGATGCAACTGATTCTGCAGTCGATCTTCTGCTGCTGCCTGCTGGCCACCGTTGCACCCGGGTGGACAGTGCAAAGCACGACCTGAAAAGAAGGTAAGCGTCGGGATTCGGGATTTTCAGTCATGTTCGGCATTGGTTGAAACGTTTCTAATGAGCACGGTTCCCTACCTAGTGTCCGGCTGCAGAGATCAAAAAGGGATTTGAGCCTTGCTGCACTGAGGACTTTAGACCACAGCCAGTTTGTCAGACCAGACGATGTCAAAGACAACTTAAAGCCACATTCCAGGTAAGAAAAAATGGCTTTGCCCACTAAAAAGTGATGTGTGGATTTGGAGTGCAAACGCGAAGCTGAACTTCCCCTCTCGCTCTTTCCAGCACTGGCATCAGCATGAGGACGAAACGCTCCAAGAACTCCGTCAACCAGTCGAGGAGAGCGGGCTGCTCGCTCGGCACCTGCACGGTGCACGTTCTGGCACACCGTCTCCACGACCTCAACAACAAGCTCAAGATCGGGAACGCGCCCGCCGACAAGATCAACCCCTTCGGGTACGGCCGGCGGCGGAGATCGCTTCCAGAGAAAGTGCTGAGGCTGCGGCAGGAGGGCGGCAGGCTGCGGACGGCGTGGTGGAGCCGCTCGAACTCTCAGTCGCGGCTGCACAAGCTGGAAGCGCTGCTCAGACGGACGTGAGCGCGCGGAGCGGGAGCGCTCAGGGACTCGGCGACAGAGGCTCGCCGGCCAACTATGAAATTCTACAAATGCCTCAGACTCCTGCCAAGAGTTCTCCAGCGCATTCTTTTCCAAGCACAGGGGCTGGAAGAGCAATCGTGTCTCCTGCAAGCTGTCCTCGGAGGAGAAAACGACAAAGCGGCGGTCGGAAACGACGGGAGATGCCGACGGAGCAACCGAACGAGGATATGAGCAAGACATCTTTGCACTGAAGTGGACTGGCCTCAGGGAAGAGCTGGGACAAACACTGGTCAACCAGTCGGTGGGATTACGGCCCCTAGTTTAGCTGTGTCTGTCCAGAGACTGTCTTTGGAGGTTCATGAATCCAGAAGGGAATAAACACACACACAGAGACTTTCTTTTAAATGGTTTCTAGTTTGGAATCACGTTTCTGGACACTGTAAGCGTGATTGATTTAATGGATTGTCTGTGCCAGTCCACGAGGATTGTAACTTACTTGAACATTGTTGTTGTTGTTGTTGTTGTTTGTATAGAGATATGTGCAATCTATTTCATTTTTTCTATCGCAAGTATATGTATATTTGAAAAAGAAAATGGTCAAAGATATCACTATTTAATTGTTTTATAGTACTTTATACTACTTACAGAGAGCTATTTTTATACAGGGATAAAATAAGGGCATTGAAGGTAGCGTTATTATATATATATATTATTCATTTATGTCAAGAATGTCTCAAGCTGTTGTAATAGGATAACTTTTTACGCAATTATATATTTGTAAACGGGATCTATTTTATTTGTGTGTGTGTGTGTGTGTGTGTGTGAGAGAGAGAAAGAGTGAACGATGTCATTCAATAAACTTTTGCATACAATTAAAGTCTTCTGGACCTCGTCTGTTTGTTCCACAGGAAGTGAAGGTAGTAAAAGGAAAGTGTCTCTCCATTGTTCCCCGTCCGGATCGCCGGGTGGACGGACAGATGATCAGCACCTGGTCTGGGTTATTACATGTTAAAGGCCCCGAAGGGCAAACGGGGTGCCAAGTGCATTCCTTCTTTCCGTATACGTACTCGTGCAAAAAAGTGGGTTATCTGTATTTGATGGAGCTATGGACTGTGTTTAATGGGAGCTCAGCAGGGGTTTGTGGGATGTAGAGCAGAGGTGAGAGACTTAAAAACACATCATTTCCATTCCCGTCTTAATGAGATGGCACTTCCGAAATGCGCTTTTTACTGTAGCCTCGCCATATGATGCCAATCACAGTGTCAGGACAACATTTTTAAGAGCTTTTCACTGAATGCAGGATGAAAAGTGCAACCCCCCCCACCCCCCACCCCCCACCCCCAAAAAAAGCTGGGTTGTTTAAGTTAATTTATTGTGGTAGCCACTCAATAAGCCTGAAAAACTTGACACATTCAGCTTAAATCGACAGTCAACATCCACAACGGCGTTAAAAACAGCATTAGTGTAGTTACGTGACCTTATTATGGTTACCTCCTCTGACTAACTTCTAAACTATTTTTTTGTGGTTACTAACATATTTGAAAGCCCAACTGAATCATATGTACATATTTTTGAATAATAGGTTAAGCCTTTTTTAAACACTCCCACCTTGGCACTAAAAATTAATGTCATTCTTATCTTATTTTGATGCTATAGCTCCACCTTGTGGTGGTGTAATCATTGGTGTTCTTTTGCTGAGAATTTCCAGTTGGATTCTGGGACTAATGCCATCGGCCTCACTCATCCACACCTCATTAATCTTCCCTCCTGTCAGTGAATGTGAACAACAATCAACACAACAACTCATTCATACTTTGGAGTCTGCATATATTCGGATTAGAGGTCAAATGGCTTTGGGTTTACTGATTCTGTGACCAAAACTATTAGTCTACTCCTAAAGTTTTGTAAAATCACTTTTGGTGTGCCTTGTATTAAATTAAATCAACATCGTTGGTCAGCATTTCACTATTCCTGTGATCAAAGCTGAATTTCCAAGTCTTCAGTGCCACATGATCCTTCAGAAATCTTTCTGATATGATCCTCACGAAAACAACACATTTTTTTTCAGGATTCTTTGCGTAGAACATTCAAAAGAACAGAACTTATCCGATACAGAAATCTTTTGTAACATTATAAATATCTTTACTGATCGATTTCATGCATCCATTCCGAATAAAAGCTTTAATTTCTTTAAAAATAAAAAATAAAAATCATACAAAATCATAGATTTCTGAAGGATCATGTGACACGGAAGACTGGAGTAATGATGCTGAAAATCCACAGAGAAATAACTTAAACTTTAAAATAAAAGGAAATAATTATTTTAAATTGTAATGATATTTCACGTTATTATTATTTTTTTTACTGTATTTTTAAATAAATAAATGCAGGCTGGGAAACAATAAGAGAATAGTTTAAAAAACATTAAAAATATTATCAATTCCAAACTTTTGAATGGCAGAGTTTATATGTATTATTTATTATAATTATTATTATTAATATTATTATGTATTATTAATTATACACACACACACACACACATATATATACATATTTACTGTATATATTTACTATATATGTGTGTGTGTAATTAATAATAAATAATAATATTAATAATAACAATACACACATTTATATATACATATATAGTATATATGTGTGTGTGTTTGTGTGTGTATTATTATTAATATTATTATTTATTATTAATCACACACACACACACACACATATATATACATATTTACAGTATATATTTACTATATATGTGTGTGTGTAATTAATAATAAATAATAATATTAATAATAACAATACACACATATATATATACATATATAGTATATATGTGTGTGTGTTTGTGTGTGTATTATTATTAATATTATTATTTATTATTAATCACACACACACACATATATATATATATATATATATATATATACATATTTACTAAACATTTACTATATATGTGTGTGTGTGTGTAATTAATAATAAATAATAATATTAATAATACACACACACATATATATATATATACATATATAGTATATATGTGTGTGTGTATTATTATTAATATTATTATTTATTATTAATTACACACACACACACACATATAGTAAATGTTTAGTAAATATGTATATATATATATATATATATATATATATGTGTGTGTGTGTGTGTGATTAATAATAAATAATAATATTAATAATAAACCTGTGTGTGTGTGTGTGTGTGTGTGTGTGTGTGTGTGTGTGTGTGTGTGTGTGTGTGGCATTCTGTTATTTAATATAATGATATAAAGAGTTTAGGAATTGTCCAATTTCCTCTTGTTGTTGAAGGACATTCACATCTCCACAAGAGGGCAATAAAGAATTACGACAGAAAGAAAAGATGACAGTCCATTACTTTCAAACATCTGTACGCAGTGCAGCTACATAAAGCTAAACATCAGAGAAAGAAAAATGATTTCATAAGCGACCAGCGCTGTGTTTTGACTCCAGATGTGAGTTTCATGTCTTCACTTCCCATGTGCCATATCTAATACATCACTGGGGGGCAGAACTGAGCGAGTTTTCATTCTTTTCTCTTTTTTTCTTTTTTTTCCCCTTTCATTTCTTTCCTGTGAGAACATCATGGGTTTGCAATTGCACTGCGGCTGCAGAAAGGACACAGAGTCCTGTAAGATCTGAGGCTAGGTAAGTGCTTCTACAAGATTACTACCATTATGAATAAATGCCTGATTCTCTTCCTCTTGATGCAGTCTATATACAATAACATACACATTTAGCCTACATTTGTATGTTTATTGTTACCTTTGACCAGAAATTCTAATCAGTGGTGACAAATAGATGGCACTTGTTCAGCATCAAATCTGTTGCTCGTGTCGAGGAGATACGCACCGACTCATTTCTCCTTTGCTGTAATCCTGTCCTGCTCCTGCGCATGCTGTTTTGTCCTCTCACTCTCCAGGCCTGAGCTCACAGGAAATGATGCGAAGACTCCAGACGCCCATGGTGAAGCAGCTCTCCAGCCCATGTATAGGAAAGGGTGAGCCCTTGTGATTTCTCACTCCCGTCCTGTCCTGCAGCAGGAATGTCTGATCTCTTTATTGTCACATTTTTTCATTGACCTGTTCTTTTCAGGAATTGTTTCATTCCTACCAGACGGGGGCAACCAGGAATGTTATCCTGGGCCCTCAAAAAAAAAAGAGGGAGACATTTACATTTATTAATTTAGCAAAGGAATCCAACAGCATGATTCATCGACACACGTTCTTGTTAAAGCACAAGCTTGAAGAACCTTGTGATACTGTGAAATTAGAATGCGAGCGAGAATAGAACTGGTTTTGTTCGTTTAAAACATTCTCAACATGAACAGTCTGTCCTCCAACTACTGTAAACAACATTTCATCTCCTGCTCGTTTCCTTGGGAAATGGGTGATTTGCGCCGAAGCTTGATTCTCACAAGCGTAGTCGATGACACACGTACTATTTTATATACATTTGCTTATGCTGTCATGTACAGTGACTTACAACATGAGGATAGCAAGCAATTTGTCACATGGGAGACTTCCTGTCGCTCATCACTATATAAAATGAACATGACGGTAATTTACCGTAATGCGAATATTTCTTTATAACATGCAAATATATGTCATATTTATTCAATTACTGTTTCGGATTACAAATTCTGCGTCCCAGTTTGTCCTAAAAGTATACGGTTTTTGTGAAGAGAAAGTACATACTTTTGAGTGTGTAGCAGAAAAGTATGCAAGACATACTGCTTTGTCATCATTGTGTCTTTAACAGACACTCTGTTGCTTAGTTACACATCATTAGTGTCTCTGTTGAAACTGCCCTGTCAATCATGTTGTCAGTTAAAATCCTCCACTTTCCATTTAATTTAATTTAGGACCGTTTAGGAGAGAAACGTTGATTTGCCAGTCGTGAGGCTTTCATATGGAGAACTCTCCTCATGTTTGCATAATTATGCATTTAAAAGTCACTCAAACTGCTTTATCTTAACCGTTCTGCGTAACGTCGCACGTCCGCCATGTTTGTAGTTTTTATTTGTAGTTCTAATCAAATCCGCGTCAATATTAGCTGTTAAGAGTGTACACGGATTCAAACCGGACAAAGTATACTCATTTCAACACACTATGCTCTGCTTAAACTAATTATATACTATTTAGGACGGACAGTTTGCGTATTGGGACGCGGCGCCTTTAAGACGAGTCATTTCAATCGGCGGTCATCTCTTTGAGTGGGGAAACATCAAATTCTCCAGAGCGGTTCGCCGAGCTTTCAATTAAATTTCATATTTTAAATTATATGAAATATACGGTCATAGAATTTGCTTCTAAATGTTCAAATCATGACAAAAAAAAAAACGGCATGTTCCTATGAGAACCAGAGTTTCTAACGGCTGCTGAAGTGACGCGATTGGCTCTAATTTAGGAGGTGTGGCTTATTCCGCCATATTGCGCGTTGCACTTTCTCCCATTCCTAATCCCAGTCTTTGATAATAACATGCATCTTGGCATGAATATGCCTACAAAACGAAAGTATGCATTTTTGTAACATTTAATTTTTTATTTAGTCTTGACAAAGCAATAAATTCACAAGTCATAAACCAATAACTCCAGTCCAGGTGTCCGACGTGCTTCGTTGGCCCAAGTTGTGTGTTGGTACAAATCAATAATCAAAACTTTCTTTTACATATTAAACCGTGTTTATAATAAATAAACATTCACTCTAAAAAAAAAAAAAAATCTATAAAAATAGAGCCCAACGTACTGTATTAATTTGACAGAATTTTCCGTATTCATTTTTATACAGGTGTTTTACCTGTATTTTGAATCGTTGAGTTGTGTTTTAGGGTTAACAGATATGTCTGTAAAATTACTGGATAATGACCTGGTAATTTTCTGCCGGTACATTATCTATTTTATTTTTACAGTGTTCCTATTCAGTATAACAACAAGCTGTTGTGTGACTCAGATTTAAAACAATGTCTGTTAGTCTAAAATGAGCTCATTTAGAGTATTATTGATGTATTTTCGTATGTTTACTCTGAAAAAAAAACAAAAAAACGCTGGGTTGTTTCAAAGCAGATTTGGGTCAAATTGGACAAACCCAAGCATTGGGTTAAAAAATATATCCGGTTGGATTTGTCCATATTTGACCCAAATTTGGGTTGAAACAACCATGCCTTTTTTATTTATCATGCTGTAATTTGCATTTAGAAAGCCAATTCGACTGTGCATTATAGTTTTTCTGACAGCTAGATGGTGCCAAAGCATTACTATAGAAAAAGCACTTATATAGCTGTCAATTTTTGGTGCTTACTGCAAATTTAACATGTTTTTACATATTTATATACATTTTTCATAACTTGTTCGTTTGCTTGATGTTTTAATTCCATTATAGAAAACTGCCAGTGCACCTTGCATTAATATTATTACTTCTATACAGTTTATGGAAATGTAGGGGTTCTTGCTAATAGGAAATGCAATTATTTATGGTTATGGAAGTAAATTGTCTTTTTTATTCCATGTTTAAGTCAATCTCAAAGACAACTATTCGACCTGTTACATCGTGTACACAGGGCTTCTTGATGGCAAAGCACCTCTGAGCCATCAAATAGATCCACAGGTGCAAGAAAACCGAGTGGTAGTCATTCATTATTTACACAAGCATTTACAGCCTCAATGTAGCAAGGCATTCAAAGAGACTTTCAGAGCTTATATTACAGACGATGGCTTGGGTTTAGCTCATATACTCAAAACTCTGAGCTGAAGCCATTAGATCTGGCCCGTAGAAGATTAATCTCTGATAAAGCTTTGCAGCACACAGACCCTCAAATCCTTTAGTCACATGATCCAGAACTCCCTCTGATCGATAAGTGGGAGAGAGAATGAGATCGGGAGATATACGAGCTGTACCTTAATTTCATCCTGACAAATCCACAGTTCCTCCCCCAGCCCTGTAATAATACCCAACACATCACCAGGATTGTGTCGCGATTCGCGTCCACGTGACCACTCTCCAAGTTTCAGGTCAGGCTGGCAGGCGCACTTGGTCTGACAGAGTTGGGTAGGTTTCGCCGTTGGAGCTCCAGTTGGATAAGGCATGAGATAATTGCAGAGACATAAAGGACAACGGTCGGATCAGGTAAACCTACTTCCCCTTTTGTCCCCGCACACTGATTTTTTTACAGTCTGCTTTCCGTACCAGGCTTTATGAGTGTGCGTAAGTGGGTCATGATGTGCGCTTCAAACGATCACTGCGTCTGAGAAGACAAAGGGTGAGATGGTTTGTTTATTCTACGGTTTCAAGTGGATGTGATACAAATAGATGGTGGGCATGTTCCCCTGCTCTGGGACAACATGACAGCACCCTTTCTGTCAACACCCAGTTTAAGCTCTGAAGTAACCAAGAGGTATCAGTTTCAGGGGTGATTACCTCTGGAGTTTTAGTGGCATGATGGCTCATGTAGACCCCTGCTAATGGCCAGCAGGACTGTTTATCTGGGGCTGAAATGATACGTGCCTAAAGCAAGGTCAGAGCTGGGATTAAAGGCTGTTCTCGGAGAGTGAGGGATTGCTGAAGCTGTCAAAAGAGATGCTCTTTTGGCCACAGATTCTGTTCATGTGGACATTTGGGTTTCGAAGATCAGCTCTGGGATTTGTGAGGCTCGATCTTAGGGGTAGTGAGGGAAATGAGTTGGGAAAGCCAGGTTTGGGAGGATTGAGCAAGGTCCTGTTTTGTAAGCGGTTCTCTGTAAAATCCAGGGTCACTTTTTGTTGACAGGCGGCGGTGACATATTCAAAGGATTAGTAGCTCTGTGGCCGTGAGGCTTTCAACCTCTTAAAATAGAGAGAGGGAGAGAGCGACACTCAAGAAAACAAAACGGCAGTCGGACAGCAGCGGTTTCTCAGAGTGCCACTGGCCATGGCCCACACCACACATATGCACACACGAACATATAATATACCAAGGAACACATTTGAAGTGCACCCGCTAAGAACAACCGAAGCCGAGATGGCGGCGACTGGGGTTGAAGGTAAGACTGGCAGCAGTAAGTCGCACAGCTGTGAATGTCAGGTCACCACAGATAGAAGTAGTGTACCAGAACCAGGAACATTGTGTCTACACCGGATGTGCCCCGTTGACTTGTCGCAGCTAGAAGCTATCTACACTGGATGTGACAAAGCGACCTTGCAAATCCATATTTGTCCTTTCTATGAGACGTATCGCGAGTGCTTGGAGTATGTCATAAATAGAACAGAATGTAAAAGTCCAATCAAAACCAAATTGAGAGAAGCTAAGAACATGGGTAGCATTATTTTTTGGACAGACTTTGATTTCTGTGATTTGGAGAAGATATTGTGAGGAGAGTGATTGTGATTAAAAATTGATGGTAGTCTTTAGGGGTGTAGTGATACATGTATTTTTCCCGAACCGTACTATACGAACGTCACGGGTTCATACAGTCAGACAACGAATAGAGTCAGTCGCAGGCAATCTACACTCCAATCCAGAAGGGGGCGTGTGCGGTAATGCAACGCGGTTTGCTAACCGCCGCAACAGGAGAAAACGCAAAACAAGAAAAACAGATGCTTTAGATATGTGTGTAATCTCTCATCCAGTGTTCAGCCGCAGAAAGACATCAATAAAACAGCTTGAGAATAATATCTCACGTAGCATTACATTTACCTCAGGACAGTCATTTAGGGTCTGGAGCATGTTAGTTCCCTAGAGAAATGAAGCATTTCACTAAATAAATGCATTATATTAGCTTATATATTCATTATATTTACTTTACCTGTTAGTAATGTCTTATTTAATATATGTTCATGCATAACAAGTCATGCAAACAAGTTATGACAATGACTGTGTAAATGATTATATTTCAAAAATGAATTGGAGTAATAATTTTATAATTAGATTTAGAAGTTACCACAAAACCTGCCACAAAAAAATTTGCAATTTACATGTTTTTTTTTTTGAGAGTTCAGCATTTTACAAGTGCATCTCAATGAAATACAATGTTGTGAAAAAGTTCATTTATTTCAGTAATTCAACTCAAATTGTGAAACTTATGTATTAAATAAATTCAATGCACACAGACTGAAGTAGTTTAAGGCTTTGGTTCTTTTAATTGTAATGATTTTGGCTGACATTTAACAAAAACCCACCAATTCACAATCTCAATAAATTAGAATATGGTTGATATGCCTATCAGCTAATCAACTCAAAACACCTACAAAGGTTTCCTTAACCTTCAAAATGGTCTCTCAGTTTGGTTCACTGGGCTACACAATCATGGGAAGACAGCTGATCTGACAGTTGTCCAGAAGACAACTATTGACACCCTTCACAAGGAGGGTAAGCCACAAACATTCATTGCCAAAGAAGCTGGCTGTTCACAGAGTGCCTGTATACAAGCATGTTAACAGAAAGTTGAGTGGAAGGAAAAGATGCACAACCAACCGAGAATCGCAGCCTTATGAGGATTGTCAAGCAAAATCAATTCAAGAATTTGGATCAACTTCACAAGAAATGGACTGAGGCTGGGGTCAAGGCATCAAGAGCCACCACACACTGAAGCGTCAAGGAATTTGGCTACAGTTGTCGTATTCCTCTTGTTAAGCCACTCCTGAACTACAGACAATGTCAGAGGCATCTTACCTGGGCTAAGGAGAAGAAGACCTGGACTGTTGCCCAGTGGTCCAAAGTCCTCCTTTCAGATGAGAGCAAGTTTTGTATTTCATTTGGAAACCAAGGTCCTAGAGTCTGGAGGAAGGGTGGAGAACCTCATAACCTAAGTTGCTTGAAGTCCAGTGTTAAGTTTCCGCAATCTGTGATGATTTGGGGTGCAATGTCATCTGCTGGTGTTTTTTGAAAACCAAAGTCACTGCACATGTTTACCAAGAACCTTTGGAGCACTCCTGACCAGCTTTTTGAAGATGCTGATTTCATTTTCCAGCAGGATTTGGCACCTGCCCACACTGCCAAAAGCACCAAAAGTTGGTTAAATGACCATGGTGTTGGTGTGCTTGAATGGCCAGCAAACTCACCAGACCTGAACCCCATAGAGAATCTAATTAACAGTAATTAATGCAAAAGGAGCCCCTACCAAGTATTGACTACATACGCAGAAAATGAACATACTTATGCATACATTTTTATTGGTTTTATGAAGTATTCTAATTTGTTGAGATAGAGAATTGGTGGGTTTTGGTTAAATGTGAGCCAAAATCATCACAATTAATAGAACCACAGACTTAAACTACTTCATTCTGTGTTGAATTTATTTAATACACAAGTTTCACAATTTTTAGTTTAATTACTGAAATAAATGAACTTTTCCACGACATTCAAATTTATTGAGATACACCTGTATTTAAAAATAAATAGCAATTGAATTTGATAGTTTGGGCTCTGTTGTTAATTGTAGCCTAATATTATAGTAATGTGCATGAAAGAGCTCTCTATATATAATTTACAGCATTAGCTGAGACAGTTTTTTTATCCTTAAGATAATGTTAAATATAATTGAATTTATTTAAAGAGAGAGACACAATTTGTTCAATAAAACACAGTTTAATAAAAAAAGAAGCAATTTTATGTTTAGTTTTCTCCCCCCTCCTGTAGGCTTCTGAACCCGTACCGAACCGTGCCTTCAGTACTGAGGTACGTACCGAACCGTCATGTTTGTGAACCGTTGCCAGTCAATAGAGGTAGAATATGCTCCCGTTTCATGCCAGATATACTCTGGCTTGTTCTCAGATGTCTGTGGTACCTATGGATTCACAATCAATATGACAGGCACAAATTCTACTTTGTTTGGGAAGCTCTTAGAACGACCAAGAAGAATGGCTACCTTGACAAAGGGATCTGGTTTTTGCCCAGGATAGCATCTGATGTGGCCACTATGGACCATGTTCCTAACTGCTCAGACAGAAGTCAAACCCAGGGCTCAGACACTTGATCTGTCCTCACACGAGCATACCTGTTTTATAGGGCAGTGTGTCTGCAGCTGGGCAGCTGGCCTAGTGACTGAGTTTGCAGGCCTGAATCAACGGCCTGAGAATGCACATGGCATCTCAGGACTATTTACAGCCAGCGTGTTGACATGAGCCCTGAAAAATACATCAAAGTAGCCCTGTTGTTTTGAGCACTGACAGCAACTGAGGGACTAGTACAGCTCTTTTGGAGTCTAAACACTTGTTTGGTTTCAACGTAACTTCAAAACATAGTTATGGGATCGGTGGACATGTGCCTTGAGAGATGACTTCATGAATTCAGCAGGTTAATGTTACTTAAATGTGCTTCTTTACAGATATGCCACGGCAGTTCCCGAAGATTGCTCTGAGCGATGTGGATGAGGAAGTTCGCCTGCTGGCGGAGAAGGTATATGCCTCGGCACTAAAGGAAGAGGACACAAAAGATGTCCTGTCCATGTACACTGTCCCTGAGGACTGCCCCATTGGCCTGCAGGAAGCCAAACACAGGGAGCTGCTCAGAGAGCTGGCTGAGCAACAGTCAGAAGAAAGTGCCAAACGGTCAGCATCATTTTGTTTGCTACGAGTTGCTTCATCCTGTTTGAAACACCAGGCCAAACCAGTCAATGGAGGACAAGCTGGTCTTTGGAACATGGTAGCTGGTTTGCTGCAGGTCAAATGCGGTCTTTTACCAGCTCAACCAATATGGTCTACATGGTTGAAACTAGGTCAACCAACTGGTCAACCATGCAGACCCAAGGTGTCCAATCCTCAAGGGCAAATGTCCTACAGAGTGTTGCTCCAACCTGCCACAGAATACCTGTGTGGACATTTCTAGTGATCCTGAATAGGGTTGGGTATCACTGACCAATTGACTTTAATGCTCTGCCATGACGCTTTAAACTTTTCGAAGACTATTCGCTGATCATGGCCTATAGAGGGTGCAACGGAATAAGAAATCTTTGAAGTTCACATTTACGTTCCATATCCAGCAGTAAACGCCAAATAAATGCATACTCCGAGAGCAGTCCACAAGATACCGTTTGGATGCACAAAAGCTTATTGTACACATAAGTTAACGAATGTGCTGCTGCACTTTAAAGCAGAAAGTATACATTGTTTTAGAGTCGAATGCACAGCCTTGCGAAGTATACTTCATTTGACTCGTACGCATACACAGGCGTTCGACAAATTGCAGGACCTCTTTGGATTACAACCCATATAAACATCATTGTATTCTTTCATGCTAGAGTTGTATAAATAAGGGTACTTTCTAACCTCTTCGCACAATCGTCTGTGTAGGCCTCCATTGCCGCGGTAGCTTGCATGTGCTCCGGCCTGTTCTGTTTTTGCAGTTTTTCTCCAACTACCTTGTGAATTGATACCCCGAGGACACAGTTGGCACCTTGTGGATAAAGTAATTACTGGAAAATAAAGTAAATGCGCATGTGCAACCTGCACATACAAAAATTCAGCGTACAGTACGTGCATACTTTAAGTGTAGTATACTCTCACAAATGCGTTCATACAGTATAAATGTAATCTTTACTGTGCTAGTTTATCTGCATCTGACTTAGAACAAGCAGAAATCTGTGAAAAATATAATGACCCGAAGACAAAAGAACTGATAAAAATAAGCTGTTATGTAGGACAATAGCCTCGTGGGCAGCACGGTCAGATGCCATAGCTGTGCACATAGCTGTGGTTCAGGCTTATTTGTTCATTAATGGCGTCATCAGCGACTAGTCGACGTTGACTCGACTTTCATCACATAAATGTCGATTTTAAAAAATATTACGTTGTTCAAGCCCTAATCTTGAATAGCTTCTATTAGCTGGTTCAGGTGTGTTTAATTAGGGTTGGAGCTAAACTTTGCAGGATAGTGGCCTTCCCGGATTGGAACCCCCTTGTACCAATCTTGAAAACGTGTCAAAGCAGCTACCATCAGAAGCTGGATTTCGTTGGATTTTCCAACAGGGCAATTAATGATACATGTGCTTAGTGAATTAATAATTTAATATTTAGTCCCCATTCGCTTTAATCCTTTGTAGGAAGAAGAGTTTTAAGATTATTCGATCTCAATCTATGTCACTGCAAATCCCATTAAGTACGGAGAGTGTCCGGGGTGTGGTGACCCCCTTCATTTCCCCTTCCTCCACATGCTCCTCCATCTCACAAAATTTCCCGGAGTATCAAAGAGTCATCATTAGCGGAGACTACTGTGCTGGGGTGTGTATTTTTAGAATGGACAATCAACCACCTTTCTCTACTTTCTGTCATAATTTCTTGAAAGTTAAGGCTCTTTTAACAGCGGATCATTTTTTAACATTCATGTTTTGTCAATCCCTGTGAACTTGCAGATTACAGTTGAGGATTATGAGCAAGCAGCGAAAAGTCTGCTGAAAGCTCTATTTATTCGAGAGAAATACTCAAAACTGGCATATCACCGGTTCCCACGGACTACTGCACAGTTCCTACGTATCGCAGCAAATGAAAGGTGGACAGAAGAAGATGAAACCCTTCCAGGTACATCTACTTTTGCTCAAGGTTCATAACCAGATGTGAAACGGAGACCATGTTCTCTTTCTAGGTTTATTTATGGCTCTGTAAATATTTCAGTGGAAAATCCGTTTACAAAAAAATCAGACTATGTTTGTTTGATGTTCCTCTTTAGTCCCTGCCTAAAGTCCCTTCCCAAGACATCATCGTTGAACTAATTTTAGATGACATAAGAGTTATGTAGAGCTCAACTAAGAACACTTAAATAATGGGATCGATTCTGATGTGGAAAAACAGCATTTTTTTTATGCTGATAAGCAGCAAGGGATACTATATTGGTCTACTGATGTCTTCTTACTAACTTAAAGGCACAATACATAAGATTTTAGATTAAAATAACCAAAAACCACTAGAACAATATTTTGTTGACTTGTGTACTTACATTATCCCAAATGTTTCCAACAATATTTAAATCCAGAGAAATTTCAACCAGGACACGGGTTGTCAATGACGTTACCGCGTTACCCTCAATTTTCAGTTTTACTTTCGTAGAAGCCATTGAACCTCAGACTTTAATATATTATGTCTTTTATTGACCAGGTGAGCAACTGTTTGGATACACTTATCAACAGAAAACTAATCATTGTAATAAATCTCAACACGGTTAGTCTAGTGTTTGAATCGCTTGTTTTCTTGATTTACCACGACTGCAATGTTTGTACCTCAGAGAATACTCTATTCTATCAAGTGGCTAACATAATGTAATCAGAGAGAGCTTTCTCCACCATGCAATATATTTTAAAGTGAATTGCATGTCATTTAGCATAATATTGCAGCATAAGCATAATAAAAGCTCTGCTTGACTCCCGTGGCTCTCCACAAAACGTTAATAAAACTTTAATACATTAACTCATTATTGAACATGATTTCTGCCCAAGTTCATCGTATTTCTTTCCATCGACAGAAGTGAAGACAACAACGCCCATGAATTAATGTTGATTCACGGCGTCATCAAGCTACGCCTTTGTTTTGAAGCGACCTCTAGTGGCGAAAATTACATACTGTGCCTTTAACCAGCAAATCTCAAACAGCTTCACCAGCTAAGACTTGCTTAGCTTTTTTCTTTCTTTCTTATTTGAAAGGCGAAAGTGACGTGAAGGCCAACTATGGTAACCCATACTCTGAATGTATCCTCTACATTAAACCTATGCTGTTAGTGCACATATATTAGGGAGTAGTGAGTGGTGAACAAACACACACACACACACTGCAAACCATGGACAACTTGTTTGGGAGTGATTGGAGGTTAGGTGCTTTGCTCGAGGGCACCTCAGTCATTTCCTGCCAGTATTGAGACTCGAACCCACAACCTTCGGGTTACCGATCCGACTCTCCAACTATTAGGCCACGACTGCTCTCTTCCTCTTTACAACCCCTCTGCTCTCCACAGATATCTGTCCCTGCCCTGGTGAGGGAGAAGACCCTTACAGCATGGAGAATATTCCAGAGAACCTCAATTATCAGATGAAGATGAAAGATGGTATTATTTACGTCTATGAAAACAATGAAGCTCTGAGCATGAACAAACCACGCTGCCTGCCTTATCCAGACCTGGAAACATTTGCCATCGACATGAGTCATGTACTCGCCATGATTGCCGATGGGCCTACGTAAGTCTCCTACCGACATCAATTCTCTGTATTAGCATATATGCATATTGCATAAAGCTGAACATGTTCCTCCTTTAAACAGTAAGACCTACTGCCATAGAAGACTAAACTTCCTTGAGTCAAAGTTTTACCTGCATGAAATGCTCAACGAAATGGCGGAACTCAAAGAACTCAAGGGTGTTCCTCATAGAGACTTCTACAATGTCAGAAAGGTATCATTTGAAACACTCATTGGTTTATGTAAATGTGATATCCCCCGCAGTCTAAAAATGTGCTCACTTACAGGTAGACACACATATTCATGCTGCAGCATGTATGAGCCAGAAACACCTGCTTGATTTCATCCAAACCACCAATAAAACTGATGCAGACAGAGTCGTTCTGGAGAAGGCAGGGCTTAAACTAACCCTCAAACAGGTGTTTGAGAACCTGAACATGGACCCTTATGATCTTACAGTAGACTCCTTAGATGTTCATGCCGTAAGTAAAGTCTTATCTAAATGTTCGCTATACTAGCGGCTTGGACCGTATGCATCATGTTTAGTGTATTCACAGGGCAGACAAACCTTTCATCGCTTCGACAAATTCAACTCCAAGTACAATCCAGTTGGAGCAAGTGAGCTAAGGGAAATCTACTTGAAGACCGACAATTACATCAAAGGAGAGTATTTTGCCCGCTTGATCAAGGTACAGTCATTTTGTCTTAACAAGACTAAATCAGTGAAACTATACACAAGCATCAAGTTTTCACAGATATTGCTTTATATATATATATATATATATATACACATATATATGCATTTTAATGTTTAATTTCGTAAAAATGTTTTATCAGTTTAAAAGTCAACATTGTGAGGCTCAAAAATGTAAACTTCAAGGGTTAGTTCACCCAAAAATGAAAATTGTTGTTCCAAACTCGTTTAGAACACAAATTAAGATATTTTTGATTAAATCCATGAGCTTTTCTGGCCTCCGATAGACTGCAACGTTATTACCACTTTCAAGGCCCAGAAAGGTAGTAAAGAGATCGGTAAAATAGTCCATGTGACTACAGTGGTTCAACCTTAATACTATGACGCAACGAGAATACTTTTTGTACAAACAAAAATAACGACTGTATTCAACAATTTCTCCTCTTTCGTGTCAGTCTCTTACGCTGTTGACGTTGTAAACACAGTGCAGCACTTCCGGGTTCTGCATCAGAACGCCGGCTCATTATTGGCCGGCTCCTGCGTCAGGATCACATGCATGTGTCGTGGTGCTCATGTGAACAACGCCGGCCAAGAGCTGATGTAGAACCCGGAAGTGCTGCACTGTGTTTACAACGTAAACAGCGTAAGAGACTGACACGGAAGAGGAGAAATTGTTGAATAAAGTTTTTGAAGTGTTTTTTGCGCAAAAAAATTGTTCTCATTGTTTCATAAAATTAAGGTTGAAGTCACATGGACTATTTTAAGGCTCTGTGTTTTACGGAGGTTAGCGTATTTTTCCAATTTTTATCAATGTGAGCGCTGCTTTTTTAAAACGCCAGGAGGCCTATTTCACTTTGAAACGCTTGACATTTTTAACCGGTTGCTGAGAGTTGAAGAATGTTCCACTTTGGGTAAAACGCAGCGTTCATCATTGTTACTTTGTACCCAGCCGTCCAATCACAGTGGAGGAGGGGCGGAGCAAACATTCTGCTTGTACAAATGACAACCACAATCATAATAATGGAACAACATAATTTAAAACAAGAGCCAGAGCAAATACTTTACACTGTATCGAAAATCTGTGAAATGAGATACTAGTAACACCTCAATGGATATCCATATCATAGCAAGCAAAGAGTATCAGGTGGAAAAAAATGTAAAAATGCGGCGCTGCCGAAGTCCTCTCAAGCGCACACAGATAGATGTTTTCAGCAGCCTAAAAAAGCTTTCTGGGCCTTGAAAGTGGTAACAACAGTCTATCAGAGTCCAGAAAGCTCACAGATTTCATCAAAAATATCTGTATTTGTGTTTCCGAGGATGAACGAAGGTCTTAAGGGTTTGGAACGACATGAGGGAGAGGAATTCATGACAGGAATGAATGATTTTTGGGTGAACTAACACTTTAAACAGCATTAGTGCAGAGACTTTACATGTACGCGACTTAATTTTGTTGTACCCCTATATTTCTCATTTAAAAGTCTTCAGCGTCTTCTTGTCTCTTTTAGGAAGTAGCCCATGATCTGGAGGAGAGCAAATATCAGCACGCCGAACCACGACTGTCCATCTATGGTCGTTCCCCTGAGGAATGGGAAAGTCTCTCCCATTGGTTCATTCAGCACAAAGTGTACTCTCCAAACATGCGCTGGATTATTCAGGTGCCCAGAATATAGTAAGTAGCTACATGAATTATAAATGTTTTCAGTATTTCACGGTAAGTTTATATCTTGTTTTACAGTTATGTTGTTATGCTTTTTTTCTTCCAGTGACATTTTCAAGTCACGTAAATTGATTCCTAATTTTGCCAAGATGCTTGAGAACATTTTCCTTCCTCTGTTTGAGGCTACAGTGAATCCTCAGAACCACAAAGAGCTCCATGTGTTTCTAAAATATGTAAGTTCAGGGTTCATAATAGATGTAAAATTTGTAATAAATGTAAATTCACGGGCAAAGTATGTGGACACCCCCTTCTAATTAATAGGTTTGAATAATGTGCTTTCAAAAAGTTTGGGGAGGATATTTTATGCTCCAGGATGAAAAATGTGAGTGGTCTGCACAAAGCCCAGATCTGAACCCATTGAACATATTTTCAAGGATTAATTAAAATGACAACCACGAGTCAGGCCCCATTAGTCAACGTCTGACCTCTGACCAATGCCTGACCTCACTAATGCTCTTGTGTCTGAATGGGAGCAAATCCCTGAATCCATGTTCCAACATCTAGTGGAAACTGGTGTCCACATACTTTTGTCCATATAGTGTAGAAGCTTTGATCATACGCTCTAAAAAATGCTGGATTAAAAACAACCCAAGTTGGGTTGACAATGGTCAAACCCAGCGACTGGGTTGCTATAACCCAGCAAATGGGTTGTTTTAACACAGTGGTTGGGTTAAATGTTTGCCCAACGTGCAGTTGGGTTATAACAACCCATTCGCTGAGTTTGTCCATTTTCAACCCAACTTGGGTTGTTTTTAACCCAGCATTTTTTTTTAAAGTGTAGGATATTAGAACTGTTGCAAAGTTGAAATCATTTTGCAAGACTTTGCCACAAATCACTCATTGGATGTCCATTCTTTCTCAGGTGACCGGCTTTGACAGTGTGGATGATGAGTCCAAGCATAGCGATCACATGTTCTCTTATAAGAGCCCCAAGCCCGAACAATGGACAACAGATGACAATCCACCCTACAGCTACTACCTCTTCCACATGTATGCCAACATCATGGTCCTCAACAACCTCAGGAAGTATGTGCTCCATTATATCTGTTCCACACACCGGCTGGAAAATTCCTTTAGCTGAAGGGAATATCCCAAAACAATAGGAAAAAAGTCTGCACTGAAGGGGGAAGTAAACAGATTACTTCAATATTTGCAAGAAAGATCTTCTATTACACCCTCAGGCTTTAATAAACCTTGAATAAGAGCTGGAAGGCATTCAAGAACAAACGGTTTCCAATTGCACCAGGACATCTATAAATACCACTGTATCAGTAATACACACATATTGGGTTACAAATGGGATACTGTTAAAGCCTGTGGAATAATGTCAGCAGAACAAATTGACAATGGACTGGGTCAATGGCGTCAGTAACCCAGGTCCTTCGAATGCTTTGAAAAGGTATATGTTTCTGCGGATAGATAGCTTAAATTATGTGCTTTAATGTGGTAACAATATAAATGAACTGGCTTTATGTCAAAAAAATAATTTTATCTGACTATATCAACCTGACAAATTAAATCAAAGGAAGTAGATCGATCACATCGGATCCTTTTTCTAAGTAAGTTTTAGTGTGCCACCCTACAGTGCCGCTCGTAATTTTCATCATCAGGAGGGTCCGCGGACAACCGCACACCCCGTCCGCGTGCAGCCCCAATTTTTTTGTCACACAGACAAGGGTTGGCAGGTTTTCACAACAAAACCGGCCCAATTGCTACTCAAAAGTAGCCCAAAACTATCCCAATCGCAATCTGGAGGGGGACGGGTACCCTGGTAAAAATCACGTTCCGGAGGAGGTAAAATCCACGTTTTAGGTGGTGTGACGAGCAGGGCGGGCGAGAGCCGTGAGGGAATGGCGCGAGGCCGGTGATGCAAGTGATAATGAGCGTCAGCTGCGCGCTACACCGGGCTCGTGTCTCTCACTGGACCAGACGGTCTGCGCACAACAGCGCATGTGCGAGTGACTAGAACCCTTGAAACTGTAAAGAAGGGTCAACGGAGTGGGATCCAAATAGTCAAACAGGCAATGGTCAAAACAACAGCAAACAGGAATGGCAGAGGATAGGCAGAATCGTGGTCGTTAGACGGGCTAGAAGTCGAGACAGTCAGCATATAATCACAGTCCGGTAAAACACAACAATGGTCAAAAGGCAGGCAGATAAACGATCGTGAAAGACAGGAAAACAGGCAGGGTCACAACCTGAACACAAGACAGGGATAAACGCTCAGAAATGCTACACACAGGGAGATAACAAGACCTCGCATGGATGTGCTGGTGTTGTGTGCTTATATGGTGCATATAATGAGCTGCAGCTGGTGAGGTGATCAGTGATTGATACTTCTGGGAAATGTAGTCTGCCTGAAATGAGTGAGTGGGTGTGTAGTGCATTGTGGGAAGTGAATTCTGGGAGTGCATGTGTGTGTGTGTGAAAGTCCAAGGTCAAGTGGCCTGCAGTGGTTCTCACGGGCACTTCAGCTGACGATCGTTACAGAAATAGCACTACACTAGTCTTAAAGTAGCCGAATTTCATGGGAAAACCACGGATTTTGCAATACTGGCGCAGACGGGCAAAGGAGTTTAATTTGAAAGGCTCGTGTTATCAACTGTGCGCGAGATAGAGTGCAAGAGCAGGCAGCGTTTTTACAATCTTCTACTGTCCAGTTTTGATGAGCCCATGTGAATTGTCGCCTCAGTTTCCTATTCTTAGCCAACAGGAGTGTAGGGTGACCAGATTTTGCATGGTGGATAGACAAGCAACTAAAAATCACGGACAGGACACTAAAAATAGAGCTGAAATATGGGACTGTCCAGGGACGTCTGGTCACCCTACGAGGAATGGCACCTGTTGTGGTCTTCTGCTGCTTCTAGGTTTTTCCTGAACCGTTCTCTATAAACCCTAGAGACGGTTGTGAAAATCCCAGTAGATCCCAGTTCCTGAAATACTCAGACCAGCCCGTCTGGCACCAACAACCATGCCATGTTTAAAGTCACCTAAATCACCTTTGAATCCCCTTGAACTTCAGGGGATCGTCATGACCTGTGCTGCGTCAGAACGTGGAAAAACTGTAGAAGGCCAAAATACTGTCCAAATACATAGTATTCAAAAAGCTGTAGGTGAAAAGTCCCCGGTTGATTCTGAACTGCACATTCAACGGAAACTTTACCATCCCATATGAATGGCATTGAAGCGACCCAACAGTGCGTAACAGTATGGCGGATGTAGTATGTTAGAATTTCATTTATACTACTCATACTATATAATACATCCTTTTTTTACGGTCGCGAAGCAAATTCAAATTCAAAGATAGTACCTACCCAGACAGAACATAAGTTCGGACCCAGCGCATAAAAGCGTTGAGTTGCTGCCATGTGATTGGCTGATTAGATATTTGCATTAACGAGCAGTTGAACATGTGCCCGGTATTTATTCTTCTAATTGCAACTTTATTTCCTCTTTGATTTCTTGTTATTTTGACATTGTAATTCCAACAAGAGGCGGCTTTTAATCTTCCATTTCTGTTTTCACAGGGAACGTGGTCTCAGTACCTTTCAGTTCCGTCCACACTGCGGAGAAGCCGGTTCGATCACCCACCTGGTTTCAGCTTTCCTCACCGCAGACAACATCTCTCATGGCTTAAACCTGAAAAAGGTTAGAAGCAGAAGATTAGTCCAAACTACGGTGCTCAACGGCACTTTAAAATTAGGAAAATTAGGCCAGTGCGCTTTTGAAATTTACTTCAAAGTCGAATGCAATATTCTGACCAGATGAAAGATAACTATTAACCGTGAGAGCTTATTAGTCAAACTAGCAAAATATCTTGTGCTTTGATTGATGGAGGCAGCAGTTCATATCCTTGACCCGAGTCTATTAATGAAGCAAATGCATATGTGATGTGTTTTACCAATTGATTTAACAATGTACTTGTGTTAGAGATGAGCCCAGAATCAGTGGAGCTTCTGCTGCTGTACAGAAACATGAAAGCAAGAGGATCTAAGACCCTGATCAGAGCGTTTGAAATGACAGATGGAAGCTATCATACGTAACACATATGTGTGTGTTTTTTCCAGAGTCCTGTGCTGCAGTACCTGTATTACCTTGCCCAAGTGCCCATTGCCATGTCCCCTCTGAGTAACAACAGTCTGTTCCTGGAATACTCCAAGAACCCACTGCGAGAGTTCCTACACAAAGGCCTGTGTGTGTCCCTCTCCACGGACGACCCTATGCAGTTCCACTACACCAAGGTCAAACTTCAATCATCTTATACGCTCTTGAAAATAAAGCTTCTTTATTGCCATTGCAGGTCCATGAACCTTTCCACCACACAATTTAGTGGAAAGGCTTCTTTAGATTAGGGAAAATGGTTCTTTTAAGAACTGTTCACTGGAAGGTTCATAAGGACCTGAAGTGGTTCTTCTATGGTAGTAATTCTTAGTGTGAGTTTAAGTTTAAGACATCGCCCCCTAGTGGTCCAAGAAAAGATGACCTAAACTAGGCAAGCTCTTAACCCGCACCGGATCGCGGGCGGGGGGGTTGAGGTCAGTGTGTTTTAATAATGAAAAAATTGATCATATCATTGCATTTGTGTTTGAATAATTAGTTTTTGACTTGAAACAGTAGCATATTAAACTTACATTTAATTTATCCTTCCTATTTTGTTGTTTTCGGGGGGGGCGTGTTTCTGTTAGGTGGTCCTCAGAAAAAAATTGGAAGATAAAGTGGTCCTTGGGCTGAAAAAGTTTGAGAAACACTGTTCTATGGCATCGACATGAAAATCCCACGTTTAAGAATGGAGCGGGACCCCAATTTCCTACATTTCCCCCCTAAAATTTTAAATAATGCTCTAACCTTTCATTTAATATAAATAATAATGGATTTCTTTAACCAGGTTAAGCCTGACATATGGTCAATAATTGTTAAAATTATTGAAGCTTTAGACATTTTTTTTTTGTTAAGTATTATATTTGATACATCAAGCTTTTATAGTTCCTATAGGGAGAATATGGAGCTCATACTTGAGGAGAAACTTACTATTTATCCGGCCAAAAAGTAAGATGAAACTCTAATAGCTTGTAAAGTAATTCAGTGAGGTCTTTATAAGAGTATGGCAGACTACTTACAAAAATGCATAGAATTATCACTTGAGGGTCAATTCAGTGTGGATTTGCACAAAAGATGAACATGACGGCACATGCTAGTCGAATCAACTCCTCAACAACTACATAAATTTATCCACTAACCGTTCAGAAACGTTGTAACTTCTTCAATGTAATGAACACCGTTACTGACAATCCTCATTTTGTCTGCGTGAGATTCTCCAGCTTTGTTGTTGTTGAGCTGTTAAAGCTCCGCCCTCTTCTAGAAAGGGGGCCGGGAGCAGCAGCTCATTTGCATTTAAAGGGACGCACACAAAAAGGGCGTGTTTTTGTTCACAGAAATAATGGCAAATTTGACAAGCTTTAATAAATGATTTTGTCAGGAAGCTGAAACTTCCCAGACACATTCTGGAGACTTTTTTTAAAAAAGTGCACAATTTCTCAGAGACAGATTTATGAACCCCAGGATTGAACATCAAAACGGCAATTAAAGTAAATAAAATTAAATTAAAAAAAATGCATTAGCTAAGTTCGATTTAACCTAAAGATGTATTTATGAACGTTTAACGCACTTTTAAAAATTCTGTTAACATTCATAAATAGGTAAATGTAATTTATTAATGCATTTTTATTTACATTAATTGCCATTTTGAAGTTCCGCCCTTCACAAGTCTGCCTCTTTGAGAAACTGCGCTGGAGTTACATACCATTAAACTGTGTATATACGGTCAGTAACGTTGTAATTGTGTTATGCTTTGTGCGCTGCAGGAGGCTTTAATGGAGGAGTACGCCATTGCAGCCCAACTCTGGAAGCTGAGCACGTGTGACGTGTGTGAGATCGCGAGGAATAGCGTCCTGCAGAGCGGCCTTTCCCATGAGGTAGTGCACATACTCAATTCATATCATTTATGTAAACATTTGCTCTGCACAACACTGAAGCCCCTTTGCCATTTTCCTCAGGAGAAGAAGTACTTCCTTGGGGTCAATTACCTAAAAGACGGGCCGGAGGGGAATGACATTCGGCGGACAAATGTAGCCCAGATCCGCATGGCCTACAGACACGACACGATGTGTAATGAACTCAGCTTCCTCGTAGATGCGGTAAAGTCAGAGGTCGTCGTGTCTCAGTAACTGTCCAGTACGTCTCTGCTAAGCCCTCTGTGCCCATATACTGTACATGCATGGATGCTATTTTTATATATAGTAGGAATGGATGCGCAGGGATCCAAATGTAATGTTTATTATCTAGTCTTGCTCCGCTTCTCACGTTTCTAATACCCAGCCTTCTCGTAAACACCGCTGTCTGCCTATGCAATGACTTGAAATGGGCGTTTCAAAAAGGGTTTGGCATACTTGACATTACATTACATGGGCAGTGTCTCCCCCCTGTGGAGAATTGTGAACTATTTCCTCAATACATGAACAAGTGCAATTGGAAATAGCCTAGATGTCAGGCAGACACTGAGATGCTTCTGTGACAAAATTGTCCCCTGCTCTGCAAAAACCAAATATATATATATATATATATATATATATATATATATATATGCACGCACTGTATATGTATGTGCATATGTGTGTGTGTGTGTGTGTGTGTGTGTGTAGTATATACTGTATATACTACAGTTCATTTCACGTAAATTCTCCACTGTCTGTCAGCAATAGAAAAATGTAATTAAAGGTACACTATCTAAGTTCTTTTTGTTACGAATTAACAAAATTTTAATAATGAGTCAATTATTCATCAATCCTTCTTCTAAAACGTGTTCGTCTTAACTTAGAGAAAATTTTCACCGGTTACTTTGACACGTATTCATATATATATATATATATATATATATATGGAGTGGTATAGGTTAGTTGTCACAACGAGCGAGAAAAGTTGAAATGGAGCAGCTAAATCTCGATCCCTTCGGAAATCACCCATTCTAAAAACGGCAAACAAAAAGAGAACGCGACTGAGCGCGTAATAAAACAAGAATCAACATTGGCTCGGCTTTTCAGAGATGGTGAGAACTGAGGAATATGAAATGTTGTGAATTACTCTTACTTTTATTACTCGATAGGTGAGTAAGTTATCTCATTGAACACCCAGAGTTCATTGTGACGGGTTATTCATCCGCACACTCACACAACCGAAACAATGTTCTTCTGCAAAATGCAGTGTTTTGTTTTTCAACCACTAGAGGGCAAAAAGTTACATAGTGTACCTTTGAATGAAAAAAAACAAAACATGATTGTCGTTTTAATTAATGCAGCAAATAATGTTTGTAAAAAATGAAACATAATGCACTGTTTGAATTCACTTCTTTTGAGAATATTTTTAACGCGTGAAACATTGTTTAGTTTTATTTGATGCAGTGCCTGTAGTGTATGTTTTCTGAGGCCAGCGTATTTCTTCCTTTTAATTGAATTAGTAAGATCTATATGCAGGTGTAACCCACAGTTAAATATATATATATATTTTTTTTCTTTTTATGTTTCAATTTTATAAACGGCTACAAAATTATTTAGTAAATAATTACTCCAGTATTTTGTGTGTGCTTTTCATTTTTGTTCTACTTTTTATGTAATGTTTTTTTCCCATTATAATATATCATATATATATATATATATATATGATAAATACGAGCAATACCACACGGGTGGCAGTGCGATATGTCTGTATATCAGCACGTCTGTGACTCGGCCATGGGTTATGTGATATATAGTCATATCTACATGTGTGATAATGCGTTTATACAACAGTTCAACTCCACAAGTGAGTAAATAAATAAGAAAAAACAACGGATTGTCTTTAAAAATCCTTTAAACTACTTCCTTCCACCATGAATTCAAATCTCAAGTTGATGATTTAACAGTTGAGTCCAAGCCTCTGTTACTAATTATAAAGCGTCACTTTGAGTCGCTTCATTGAAGCTTATTGTGTTATGTGGAGTATTATGGTATTATGACTAAACGAGTGTATTACCTGCATCTGATATAGCATTCAATCTTCTGCTCGATGCCCATAATATTATATCCATTATTAAAAACCCGGTTTGAATGTCTGCTGAGGAAAGCGATATCTTTGTCCTTTTAAAAGTTAAGGGGATTTCCCACTTCCTTGTTCTGACTCACTCATAAAGACAGTCTTTGCCGCCATCCGATGGCGTAATAAAGTCCATATCACGATCACTAACGGACCCTTTATCGATACTGCATATTATTTATATAAAATAATATTTATTGAACAACAATATTTAAATTAACAACAATAGCCATTATAAAAGACAAACACAAGCAAACAATTCAGTCAAACGTACAAAAGGATTTACGATCATCATTAAATGTAGCCTAAATATAATCTTGATTTTACCATAAGCCAAATCGATTTACTCTGGAACAAGTAATAGATTAATAAGACCAAACATTTCATGTTTGATAAACCCCAAATGAATTATATCTCATATTTAACCACTATCTACATAAGAACCAGCGGCAAATTCCCGAAGGACTGTCCGAGATGAAGCTGTTCTCTGCGGGTACTCGAGCACTGAACGACCGCTGACGGTCTGGAGCTCACATCTGCGAAAGCGTCTAAACAAATGGAAAATTAGGCGCTTTGTTTATATATATATATATAAGTCACATATTTGAGGTCTAAATAACTACATTCTTCCCTAAAAAAACAATTTCATGACACAACAACAGTAATATTTTTTTAAAAATAAGGTGGATTTACGACCGCCATGACAGTCGCCGCAAGTGGAGATACAAACGGTGAAACTGTTCGAGTGCTGATACTGCGGGACTATCACACGTCGCTCAGCCAATCAGATTCGAGCTGTTGTGTGAATATATATATGTATTCACATTCTCATCCTTCAATCATAGAAAACAGTTATTTCAATTTGTAATAATATTTCACAATATCCTTTTACTGTATTTTTATCAAATAAAGTCTCAAACAAAGAAACACTTTGAAGAACTTTTAGAACAATCCATGTGAATTAAATGTCCAGTGTCCATTTTGTACTTCGTTACAAAACGACAACATCGTGACACGCACAATCTCTTCCCATCACCCGACGTCCTGATAAATACGCAGGCGGAAATGTCACTCCTGGTCTGTCGGACGGCCGCTGGTGTTTTCCTCCTCGTTCTCCTCCACATGCTCCTCCTGTGGTTTCTGCAGGTCTGTCTTACTGCACTGCTCCCAAACCTCCGTCTCGACGTACTCCTTCTGCTGCTCGCCGTCGCACCGCGTCCGGCACGGCCTGTTCCTGCAGTGCGGAAACAAGCCACATCTTAGACTTCATACTGACGTGAATGGATGAAGCATCACAGCTTCTTTTATTTGATAGAACTGAACATGTTTATTCTCAGGATTTAAACTTTTTAGTGAGTCTTTCATTAAAAAATAGCCCTGCAATCCCATGGATTTGCTCTGAAGTTCAGCGCTTAACTTGATATTTGAAAACATTTGGCGAACAGAAGAACTCGACTCACGTTTTGAAATAGTAAAGCGTTAGAAATACAGCAAGCATGACTGTGAAGGTCACGGTGATCAGTAAGGCAGCCGGAACAGCTGTAAATCAGGGAAGAGAAAACAAAAAATACAAGATTTGGAAAATCAAAAATCAAAATGGACAATTCTTGTTTTTTGAACAGAATATTACAGTGTTTATTGATTCAAATGATTCATCTGTGCACATCTACATATATATATATATATACACATACACATACATATATGTAACCCTGGAGCACAAAACCAGTCATAATTTTTGAAAGCTGAATAAATAAGCTTTCCATTGATGTTTAGTTTGTTACGATAGGACAATATTTGGCTGAAACTATTTGATAATCTGGAATCTGAGGGTGTAAAAACAAGCAAAATTTTGAGAAAATCACCTTTAAATTCCTTAACAACATATCTATGGAAGCCCGTTTCCGCCACTGAAAAAAAAAGAAGATTTTTGCGACTTTTTATCTCAGAATTCTGAGATAAAAAGTCAGAATTCTGGGATAAAAAGTCAGAATTGAGAGATATAAAGTCAGAATTGTGAGATATAAAGTCAGAATTGTGAGATATAAAGTCAGAATTGAGAGATATAAAGTCAGGATTCTGAGTTCTAAAGTCAGAATTCTGGGATAAAAAGTCAGAATTCTGAGTTATAAAGTCAGAATTCTGAGATAAAAAGTCAGAATTCTGAGATATAAAGTCAGAATTGAGAGATATAAAGTCAGAATTCTGGGATAAAAAGTCAGAATTCTGGGATATAAAGTCAGAATTGAGAGATATAAAGTCAGAATTCTGAGATAAAAAGTCAGAATTCTGGGATAAAAAGTCAGAATTGAGAGATATAAAGTCAGAATTGTGAGATATAAAGTCAGAATTGAGATATAAAGTCAGAATTCTGAGTTCTAAAGTCAGAATTGAGAGATATAAAGTCAGAATTGTGAGATATAAAGTCAGAATTCTGGGATAAAAAGTCAGAATTCTGAGTTATAAAGTCAGAATTCTGAGATATAAAGTCAGAATTGAGAGATATAAAGTCAGAATTCTGAGTTCTAAAGTCAGAATTCTGGGATAAAAAGTCAGAATTGAGAGATATAAAGTCAGGATTGAGAGATATAAAGTCAGAATTGAGAGATATAAAGTCAGGATTGTGAGTTATAAAGTCAGGATTGAGAGATATAAAGTCAGAATTCTGAGTTCTAAAGTCAGAATTGAGAGATATAAAGTCAGAATTCTGAGTTCTAAAGTCAGAATTCTGGGATAAAAAGTCAGAATTCTGAGTTATAAAGTCAGAATTCTGAGATAAAAAGTCAGAATTCTGAGATATAAAGTCAGAATTGAGAGATATAAAGTCAGAATTCTGGGATAAAAAGTCAGAATTCTGGGATATAAAGTCAGAATTCTGAGTTATAAAGTCAGAATTCTGGGATAGAATTTTTTTTTTTCAGTGGCTGAAACGGGCTTCCATACATATCCACTCACAAAAATATATTTTTGATATACTTACGGTAGGAAATTTATAAAATATCTTCATGGAACATGATCTTTACTTAATATCCTTTTTTGGCATAAAAGAAAAATCGATCATTTTGACGCATACATTGTATTTTTGGCTATTGCTACAAATATACCTGTGCGACTTACGACTGGTTTTGTGGTCCAGGGTCACATATATATATAAATATGTATATAGAGAGGGCGTGGCTTGTTTTTTCCCTCTGGAAATTTGATTGGATCTAGAAAAGTAGGCGTTCCAGACTAACAGCTGTCGAACTGACGTCATCGGAGAAGGAAGGCTATTCCAGAAGGGAAGTGCATTTCCATATTTTGCATAATTTCTTTTTACTCGCACAGATGAAGTGTTTACCACAAGTACAACAAAACAAACAGAGCAACTTTAACTGAGCAACACCTGCTGTCACGTGCTCGTAAGAGAAAACAGCTGGAGTTTACCATTCTTTGGGGTGCCGCTCATGGGCAGATGTTTCCGGTCATCATCCACGTGGTTTTCCGAGGAACTGTGAGAAGGAACCGAGGAAGAAAGTGAACCGAGCGGAGATGATGGGCTTTTCCTCAAATGAACTCCAGCTTGAGAAGTGGGGAAAACGGACGAACGTGTCGTGATTGGCTTTCTTGTTGGCCTTGGGTCAGCGGTTGTGTCAGGCTGGTTTTGTGCCCCGAAATCTGCAAACAGAACCGATTCAGACTCGTTACATAACAGACAACCGAACCCGGTTACGTTCGCCAATTTATCCCACTCTCTGACTTCCGTTTTCCCAGATCCCCGGCCCTCATAGGAAACCAATCCGTGGTGATGTCACATCCAGAATTTCCTATTTCCTTGGCACACTTTGATTTGATGCCAAATGACACACAAACACAAAAAAGACGTTTTTCCAGGTATTAATATGCACATATTTCCGTGTAAACGCTTGTGTTATAATAAAACGACGTATCGTGGATCCGCAACCAAGGCAAGAGTCAAATATTTTACCTGTTGAATTGAAGCAAAACACGTCAAATTGAGTTCCGAGATCCGTTCGCCACACGACAACCCCGGTCTTGCCTTTGCCGCAGTTCGGATTGACCTGAACTCGGGGAATAACAGCTATTTGCTCGTCTATCCACCCGAACCTGAGATTTAAAAAGATTATAAAATGTCGGTTCAATGGATCGTTTAACGAGTTAGTAATGTAACGCTCCGTTACCTGCACGTCTCCAGGCCGTGTCTCTGAGCCTCGGCCACCTGTGCTTTACTTGCGATGGTCAGACCGAGACGCTCGCAAAGATCTCTGGCTGCCGGCGCGTTTAAGCCGTACTTATCCCCGATGGAGACTTGGGTTACACCGGAGATGGCTTGTTTGGGGTGCACTGAAGAGAAACACACCCATTTCACTCAACAAAAGTTGTAAAATTCCATGCAGAGATCCTATTTAAAAGAGAGGCGCTTACCTTTCACCAAATGGATGTCAAAAGATAGAGCAGACATGAAGAAACTGTTGAAAAGCATCATCCTCATCCACACTCTTGCCATGGTCCTGCTCTCCGAGTCTCTGCGCGATCGCTGAAGTGTCCTGAGTGCCAAGCGCAGAGGTTATAGGGAGGCTACGCTCCCCAGGGGAGCGGCCTGTGCGTAGAGGGGCGGTTATTGCATAAATGACCCGTACAAAGTGTCACGACCAAGTGGGGAAGAGGAAACAGGAGGTGCGCTGGCATCTCCGACGAGGGAGCGCGCTCTTCAGGAGTCTGCTGCGGGCCAAGGCGAGAATGCTTTGGCCGTGGAAACCTGCTGACGCACTGCAGCGCAGTCAAACCTTTCCATCTTTTCTGTCGGAGCGAGTACGAGTAGAAATCCGTAACCTATGGGCAGGAAATCCATGAAATGTTCCAGGCAACTTTGGGTAACACTTTGTTTTACGGTTACTGTGAAGATAACAGGAAATTATGCCTAATTACATGCAAATATCACGGAACCGCACCTATTCCTAATCCCATACTAAATACACGTTGTTAGTTAATATTTCTTAGCATTAAAATGAATGACACTGTAATAAGGATATCTTAAAATCATTTTTTTTTTTTCCCAAACTCTCAGAGACAGCTGATCACTGATGAAGGCCATTTATAAGAAGTTAAATGTCAAAATTATGAGATATAAATTCAAAAATATGAGTCAAAATTATGAGATATAAATTCATAACTGACATAAAAAGTCAAAATTATGAGATATAAATTCATAACTATGACATAAAAAGTCACAATTATGAGATATAAATTCATAACTATGACATAAAAAGTCAGAATTATGAGATATAAATTCATAACTATGACATAAAAAGTCACAATTATGAGATATAAATTCATTACTATGACATAAAAAGTCATAATTATGAGATATAAATTCATAACTATGACATGAAAAGTCACAATTTATGAGATATAAATGCATTACTATGACATAAAAAGTCAGAATTATGAGATATAAATTCATAACTATGACATGAAAAGTCACAATTTATGAGATATAAATTCATATAAATTCATTACTATGACATAAAAAGTCAGCATTATGAGATATAAATTCATAACTATGACATAAAAAGTCAGAATTATGAGATATAAATTCATAACTATGACATAAAAAGTCACAATTTATGAGATATAAATTCATAACTATGACATAAAAAGTCAGAATTATGAGATATAAATTCATAACTATGACATAAAAAGTCACAATTTATGATATTTAAATTCATAACTATGACATAAAAAGTCGAAATTATGAGATATAAATTCATAACTATGACATGAAAAGTCGAAATTATGAGACATAAATTCATAACTATGACATAAAAAGTCGAAATTATGAGATATAAATTCATAACTATGACAAAAAAAGTCACAATTTATGATATATAAATTCATAACTATGACATAAAAAGTCGAAATTATGAGATATAAATTCATAACTATGACATAAAAAGTCAGAATTATGAGATATAAATTCATAACTATGACATAAAAAGTCACAATTTATGAGATATAAATTCATAACTATGACATAAAAAGTCGAAATTATGAGACATAAATTCATAACTATGACATAAAAAGTCAGAATTATGAGATATAAATTCATAACTATGACATAAAAATTCGAAATTATGAGATATAAATTCATAACTATGACATAAAAAGTCACAATTATGAGATATAAATTCATTACTATGACATAAAAAGTCAGAATTATGAGATATAAATTCATAACTATGACATAAAAAGTCACAATTATGAGATATAAATTCATAACTATGACATGAAAAGTCACAATTTATGAGATATAAATTCATTACTATGACATGAAAAGTCACAATTTATGAGATATAAATTCATTACTATGACATAAAAAGTCAGAATTATGAGATATAAATTCATAACTATGACATGAAAAGTCACAATTATGAGATATAAATTCATAACTATGACATGAAAAGTCACAATTATGAGATATAAATTCATAACTATGACATGAAAAGTCACAATTTATGAGATATAAATTCATAACTATGACATGAAAAGTCACAATTTATGAGATATAAATTCATAACTATGACATAAAAAGTCACAATTATGAGATATAAATTCATAACTATGACATGAAAAGTCACAATTTATGAGATATAAATTCATTACTATGACATAAAAAGTCAGAATTATGAGATATAAATTCATAACTATGACATGAAAAGTCACAATTTATGAGATATAAATTCATATAAATTCATTACTATGACATAAAAAGTCAGCATTATGAGATATAAATTCATAACTATGACATAAAAAGTCAGAATTATGAGATATAAATTCATAACTATGACATAAAAAGTCACAATTTATGAGATATAAATTCATAACTATGACATAAAAAGTCAGAATTATGAGATATAAATTCATAACTATGACATAAAAAGTCACAATTTATGATATTTAAATTCATAACTATGACATAAAAAGTCGAAATTATGAGATATAAATTCATAACTATGACATGAAAAGTCGAAATTATGAGACATAAATTCATAACTATGACATAAAAAGTCGAAATTATGAGATATAAATTCATAACTATGACAAAAAAAGTCACAATTTATGATATATAAATTCATAACTATGACATAAAAAGTCGAAATTATGAGATATAAATTCATAACTATGACATAAAAAGTCAGAATTATGAGATATAAATTCATAACTATGACATAAAAAGTCACAATTTATGATATTTAAATTCATAACTATGACATAAAAAGTCGAAATTATGAGATATAAATTCATAACTATGACATGAAAAGTCGAAATTATGAGACATAAATTCATAACTATGACATAAAAAGTCGAAATTATGAGATATAAATTCATAACTATGACAAAAAAAGTCACAATTTATGAGATATAAATTCATTACTATGACATAAAAAGTCGAAATTATGAGATATAAATTCATAACTATGACATAAAAAGTCAGAATTATGAGATATAAATTCATAACTATGACATAAAAAGTCACAATTTATGAGATATAAATTCATAACTATGACATAAAAAGTCAGAATTATGAGATATAAATTCATAACTATGACATAAAAAGTCACAATTTATGATATATAAATTCATAACTATGACATAAAAATTCGAAATTATGAGATATAAATTCATAACTATGACATGAAAAGTCGAAATTATGAGACATAAATTCATAACTATGACATAAAAAGTCAGAATTATGAGACATAAATTCATAACTATGACAAAAAGTCGAAATTATGAGACATAAATTCATTACTATGACATAAAAAGTCGAAATTATGAGACATAAATTCATAACTATGACATAAAAAGTCGAAATTATGAGACATAAATTCATAACTATGACATAAAAAGTCGAAATTATGAGATATAAATTCATAACTATGACATAAAAAGTCAGAATTATGAGATATAAATTCATAACTATGACATAAAAAGTCAGAATTATGAGATATAAATTCATAACTATGACATGAAAAGTCGAAATTATGAGACATAAATTCATAACTATGACATAAAAAGTCAGAATTATGAGACATAAATTCATAACTATGACAAAAAGTCGAAATTATGAGACATAAATTCATTACTATGACATAAAAAGTCGAAATTATGAGACATAAATTCATAACTATGACATAAAAAGTCGAAATTATGAGACATAAATTCATTACTATGACATAAAAAGTCGAAATTATGAGACATAAATTCCTAACTATGACATAAAAAGTCGAAATTATGAGATATAAATTCATAACTATGACATAAAAAGTCACAATTTATGAGATATAAATTCATAACTATGACATAAAAAGTCGAAATTATGAGACATAAATTCATAACTATGACATAAAAAGTCGAAATTATGAGATATAAATTCATAACTATGACATAGAAAGTCACAATTATATATAATTCATAACTGACATAAAAAGTCACAATTTATGAGATATAAATTCATAACTATGACATAAAAAGTCACAATTTATGAGATATAAATTCATAACTATGACATAAAAAGACACAATTTATGAGATATAAATTCATAACTATGACATAAAAAGTCGAAATTATGAGACATAAATTCATAACTATGACATAAAAATTCAAAACTATGAGATAATGAGATATAAAGTAAAAGTCGAAATTATGACAAGGAAAAAAGCATAGCTGTCATTAAAAATTATGACATGAAAAAACAAGAAAACATAATGCTTTATTACATTAAATTCTTAAATTATAATCGTCATAAAATGCCATAATTATGACATAAGAAATCAAAATGATGAGATAAACTGATCAGTAATGAAGCCCATTCCCACCACACACGGAAAAAAACAATCATGTTTTGGGATATCATAATTGTGGACATTAAAAGTCAAATTTATGAGTAAAAAGTCATAATTATGACATAATAAGAAGTCGAAATGATACGATACCAAGTCATAATAGTGACATACAGTGTCAAAATGATGAGTTAAAAAGTCTGAATTTAAAACTTCAAACAATTTGTTGTGACTTCATTTAGCTATATGAAATATTTATGCATGGAATACACTTTTATTGGTGTTGCCAATAATATTTCAAAATTTCTTTGAGTGTCAAATCCCTTTCTAACGTGAAGAAGCGTGCATCTCTCTCGAGTGTCTGAACTGATGGTGTTGTTCATGATGACGGTGTTTGGATCTCTGTGAACTCTTCAGTTGTTTGTTCGGCTTCGGTCTCTCAAATGGACAATTTCCTCCCGTTCCCTGGTGCTTGCTTATTAACGGGCTGATGTCCATCTAACTTCCTGTGATAGAACGCAGACACAGCTCTATCCCACTTCCGGCAAAACATCTCTCCAACACACACACACACACAAAATCTTACTGCCAGGAAGTGACATGGGAAAAAATGAGTAAATAATAAGAACCTGACAAGAATATTTTCCCCCAATAAACCGAAACATTCTCTTAAAACCATTAATATTGTTGCACTGTAACATTTAAATGGCACTTATTGACATGTTTAAATTATGTAGTTGATATTTAGTTACCATTTGCATGATGTGAAAACTTCCTCCTCTTTATGCATAATTATTTTGTTTTTACTCTTGATTTTTGCGTGTGTGAAATACGACAGGTACATCATCCCCCTATTTACTGCGTCGTCAAAAATTGGAGCAATCAAAAACCAACCACATGTGATTTTCAAACACATTTAAGAGAGTAGAAGTCACAATTCTGACATAAAAAGTTGAAATTATTAGATAAATTGATTACCTTGGAGGCCCATTTCCACCGCATAAGAGAAAAAATCATAATTGACCCTTCGCAGGCAGTTTGATTGACAGGCGATCTGACCAATCATAACCCCGAATCCGCCTTTTTGTCCAACAAAGCGGTCAGGGGAGTCAGTAGATTAACGTTGGAGAACTTGAACTTGATAAATTGTGCATCCTCACGTCTTTCCGCGCTTGAAACAACATTCCTTCTAATGTTCATTCATGTTAAAAACAAAAAAAATCATACTTTTTTATACTTTAAAAAGTCATAATTGCGACCTAAAAAGTCCAAATTATGAGATACAAAGTTTGGTTGTACATAATTGGCGTAATCATGATCTCATAATTTAAATGTATGTTGTAATTATGACTTATCTCATGATTATAAATTTAATTATGCATATTTTTTTGGTGAAATATGAAGCGTACAGTTTTAGAAACCTTAGAAACTGATTTTCAAACACCTTTAAGAGAGTAAAAGTCATAATTATGACAGATTACGTTGCAAGCCCATTTCCACCACATAAGAAAAAAAAAATCATAATTGACCCTTCGCAGACAGTTTGATTGACAGGCGATCTGACCAATCATAACCCCGAATCCGCCGTTTTGTCCGTCAAAGCGGTCAGGGGAGTCAGTAGATGAACGTTGGTGAACTTGAATCACATCTTGAAACAACATTCCTTCTGATGTTCATTCATGTTTATATGATGCTATAAATGAACTAGTATGAAGAGATGATGGACACATTAAACACACACTAGACGCTATTTATTGATTGAACTTCTTTAAAAAGTTACGATATATTAAATATGAAACTGGCAGTGTCCTCTTTGCTCCGCGACGCATTTTTCATAGCAACAGTAACTAAAGGGGGCGGGTCTTTGCGGACGGTCAATTATGTCATAAATACGACACAAAATGTCATTTTTGCCAGTAATGTTGACATTTTGAGAAACTGACCACTCTGGAAACCCATTTCCACCACATTAGAAAAACACATTCAAAATGTTATAAATGCTACTTAAAAAGTTTGATTGTGCATAATTGGCATAATCATGACTTTTTATCTCATAATTTGAACTTATGTTGAAAGGATGACTTATCTCATAATTATAACTTTATGCATAATTTTTTTTCTTTAGATTTTTTTTGGTGAAATATGAAACAACCACGTCTGATTTTCAAACACCTTTAAGAGAGTAAAAGTCATAATTATGACAAGCAGATTACGTTGCAAGCCCATTTCCACCACATAAGAAAAAAAAAATCATAATTGACCCTTTGATTGACAGGCGATCTGACCAATCATAACCCCGAATCCGCCGTTTTGTCCGTCAAAGCGGTCAGGGGAGTCAGTAGATGAACGCCGGTGAACTTGAACTCGAGTCTTTCGGCGCTTGAAACGTTAATAAGAAAAATACCACGCTTAGAAAAATAAATTCAAAATGTTATGAATGCTACTTAAAAAATCTGATTGAATCATGACCTTGTTGTGAAATTCCTCTCTTTGCTGTATTGCGAAAAACTGAAAAATGAGTGTGATTTTCAAACACCTTTATTACAAGGTGAAGTGGCACAACAGTAAACACAAGCACACATGTGCAAATATGAATTCTCTCATGCTAGTTAAAAGTGCTCTTCAAAAAGGTGAAAAGTTCTGTCCTGTGAAAGTCACAAGCGCACACAGCCCTCAACCGCACGCTGCAAAATATTGCACTTCAGGATCTACCTTGGAATGTCAATTCAAACAAACAACAGAGACGATCGCAAAGGATTTAAAACACAAAGTACCAAATTCTCTATTAAATATTGTAGTTAGTATTTCAAAGATATATTTCACAAAACCTGAGAAGTTTAATCATAAGGTTTGAGTGGTATAATCATATATCAAATGTGACATTGGTCGCATGAAACGATTCTCGGCAAGAACTTTCCCAACCTCAAGTAATATAACACGCTTGGTCCCTAAACGACTATTTACTAAACGCAGTGTGACGGATACGAGCCGTGGAAGTCATTCTGGGGCGGGAGTCTTCGACCCCACGTTCAGCCCGAAGAACTTCTTCTTGCCTGGAGCGGCGGACTTCGCCGCGGACGTGTCTCCGATCTCGCCGTAGCAGCCGCTGAAGAAGTTGATGACGTTGACGAGGACGAACGAAGCGAGGAACAGCGTGAGGACGAGCCAGAGCGCCCGGTTTCGTCGGAAGAATTTGGGGCAAATCCGGTCTACGACCTCTAACGCCTCCTCAAACCTGCTGGAGCGAAGCACAGATGAGCACGACATGATTTACACAGATTTACTGGAGATGAAGTGACGGCCAAACTTACCTGTTAGACTTCCTGTCCGTTCCACTGCTTTCCTCCTCCGACTCCTGCTTCTCCTCCGCTTTCTCTTCCTCCTCCTTCAGCTCCTGCAGTTCTTTGGATCTCTTGAGTCCTTCTTGGTATCTGCAGTGAAGATAATCATCATACAGTAGATTTAAAAAAAGCTGGCTTAAAAACAACCCGAGTTGGGTTAAAAATGTGGTTGGGTTAAATGTTTGACCGATTGCTCACTTAAAATGAACCCAAAATACGTTGGAAATTAAGATTTATTACATTTCTTATTAATAAACATCCACCTTTTGATTATTTTTGTTGCTTCAAGTAATTGTGTCTGATTTTTATTTAATTTAATACACATACTTTATATATATATATATAGTAATAAAACTACTCAGCAGGCAAACATTTTTTTTTAGAATGTACAGTAGAAACTTCTTTTGTTTAAAAAAAAATATGTTTTATATATGCAGTAGCTTTTAATGAAATCAAATTATGTTTTAAACTTGAAAAAATGCTTGATGGATTTTCTGAGAACATGCAGATTTTGTCTTTGTTCAATCCCGTTATATTTTCACATGAAAATTATGTGTTTTTTTTAATTCACATTCAAAAGAATCGCATCATAAAAACGGTTTTAATTAGGGATTTAAAAAACAAAAATAATAGAAATGGACGCATTTTGATCTAAAGTGATTGAAAAGAATTTGCCATCACAGGTTTAAGTGAGATTTGAGAATATATTAAAATGGAAAACAGTTCTTTTAAATTGTAATAATATTGCACAAAATTACTGTTTGTACTGTATCAAATAAATGCAGGCTTTGGTGAGCAGAAGAGACTTCTTTCAAAAACACACAAAAAACTTCCGAACGTCAGTGTATATTTGCCTCATCAAGCTCATTTTTTTCCAGGGTTTTGCAAGTACAAGAACGACAAAATAATGTGTAAGTGATGTATTTACTTGCGCTCTAATAAATCGTACTTTTTTTGCAGCTTCAAATCGGTTACATTCAGAGTTTTATTCATGATTCTATTAATTTTTAGCATTATGAATTCCAAACATAATGTAAAACTGTAACAACATATTTAGAACTAGGAATATGGTTTAAAAATCACCCTTAATTTATTTTTAAATGATATTATTTACTATTTAAGTATACTGGATCAACGTTCCACTTGTCACATTGAACTGATTATTATTAGTAAGGACGCACAATATATCGGCCACAATATCGGTACATATGTTCATTTTTAATGTTATCGGCCCATTAATAAAATTTGACCGATATATTAAAACCGATAAATAATGGATTACTTCCATGATCTGAGACACTTCAGATGCGCACTTGATGGTTTTGAAATCACCGAAATATAATTGAAATCACTTCAATACGGAAAATACAGTAAGTCCGTCATATAATCGACATAAAATTATAAAGAGAACATAATAACTGTGTGTTTGGCTTTAATGGTGAGACGTTAGTTTATGCAATCAGGCTGTCAAAAATTAGATTTATCGGCCAATATATCATATACCACTTTTTCATATCGGTGCATCCCTAATTATTAGTTGTATTGAACTCATATAAACTTACAGAAACGGTTGAAATCGATGGTCCACTTTGGTAATTCTACTAACTATAAGTAACTTTACAACTACATGTCAACTTGCAGTTCTTAGAGTATTAGTAGACTGTCATGACACTCTATTTTGATGCTCCTCCAACAGATATTCAACCAATTTATTCTACTAACCATAACCCAAACAGTCTAATACTCTAATGAGAGTTAGTTGATAGAAAGTCTAAAGCTGGCCATCGAAATAAAGTGTAACCTACACATTTGTTGACATCTAACCAACACTAAGGAGGACGCATCCTACTCCCCGATTTTCCCCAAGGAATGTTAACATGGTTTTCAGAAGAAGCGATAAAAGTGTTTTGCAACGATGCAGCTGCGTGATATGCAACTGGTCAGATTCACTCAAGCGGTGTCAGGGGTGTTACCCTTTATTATACGCTTCTTCAATCTTGGCTTTGATCTCTTCTGTAATCTTCTCTGGACTGCAGACAACTTTGGTTGGCGTTGCTTCACTTTCCTGCTCCGTCAGAGGGTTTCCACTGCTTTGTTTCACATAGGAAAGAAGAGACAGGGATGGAGCAATAAAAAAAACCTGCCATTACGCAGATGTGCGCGAACAACAGAACCGGCTCTCTCGGTTCATAACCACAGGTAATAACAAAAATGACCTCCGCCCTAAAGGAGATTCTTAAATGCCACTGAAAGGTACATGGCACACAGCTCCGACAGAGGCGAGATATGAAATGTTTAGACGTGTCCTTGAGGAGGTCTTTAAACTTCAGAATTGCACGCATGTTACCAGATTGTTATTGTCTGTCTGTCTTTGAGTTAAAACCAGGCATTAGGATATGACAGCGTGGTGAAGAGCTCTTTGCCTTTTCTTACTAAAGCAATATTGTCGGACACTGATGACTGCTTTTTGTCAAACGTTCCTGTCCAAATGTTTAGATTTAATCACAAAATAGCACGTAAAATTGACCGCAGATGGGACTTTTGCTGGATTCTTGTGTGCTATTTTGAGCACGCAGAGAAAACTGAGAAGCTCGGGTGAGTTACAATCTTTCATTTGTCATGCAAATAAAGGTTCTTTATTGGCTTCTGCGGTTCCACGGAACCGCGTTTAAAAATGAAGTTTCCAAAAGGGGTTTTTTTCACAGCGATGCCATAGAACCACCGAATGGGGTTCTTTCAGTGAACAGTTTTGACTTGGTGTGAGGATCATTTTAATTATCGGAAGAATAAAGGTTCTTCATGGAACCAAAGATGCCATTGCACAAAAGATTCTTTAAGGCTGTTCTGGTTATTTCAAGAACTATTCACTTTAAGCCGATGTCAAAGAACTAGCGGTGACGAAAGCCAACTGTGTTGTCGTTTGGCGTTGGCTGCGCTCGAACTCATCGCAAAGACGACTGTCAACTTGCATGTGCATTCGCCAATATAACCTCACCCCGCTCAAACCCGGGTCTCTGGCATGGGAGTCGGACACTCTAACAAGGAGGCTAAAGGCTGCAACTCCTAACATCAATCGCTAGGAGTGAGGTTTACTCACACAGCGACTACTAGCCGGCCTCTGTTACACCAGATTAGGCAGAAACCCGCCCAATTGGGTGGTTTTAAATTTGATTGTGTGGGTGGACAAAATTTGGGATGGGCTCAGTTTGACGGTTTTCAAACATTAAAGTCTGATTGGCGAATTGGTTAAGCAAAAAAATTGAGTGTGCATGCACACCATCCAATCAGCCATCCTGATGTTACTAAACACGCCCACTGCAGAGTCAGCTGGTGTTGGCATCACTCGACGAGCCCACGCTTTTATGGCCTGTTCACACCAAGAACGATAACTATATTAGAATCCACACGAAGGAACGATAACGGTCTGTTAATTCTAAGCTCAATTCGCTGCGTTTTCAAAGTATGAACATGTTTTTGCTGTTTTACAATACATTTCTAAAGCCAAACTTGACGAATGCGTGATTATGCACACAGTTTATGGGGAATGTGGCGGCAAAGTTGAGAAAGACAGTGACTTACGGTTTGTCAGGCACATCTTGTTGTGTAGGGTCAGACGAACTGCCATTCTTAACAGTGTTTGCTTCACACTTAAAACAAAAGTAGGATACAATCAAGTTAAAAATCCTGAAGGTCTCATTTTTGATGAATGGCTTTGGCCTCAATCGGTCACCTTAATAATCTGCCACAAGTAGGAAACGTAAAGATAAACGTGTCTGCTGACAGGCTACGAGATAACAGCTGACGAGGAAGTGCGCTTCAGTTAGGACTCACCAGCACAGGAAGGGCACCGGGTGCAACGTTAGGGCCAGCGGTGGGCGGCGTCTGCCCGGGGATGTTCAGTAGATTAAACTTGGGAACTACAGCCACACTGACTCTCCGTCTGGGCAAAGCCTGAGCGAGACAAAGACACTCTGAAACTGAACACGTCCTTCACCCTCGCTGATCTACATTATTGATGTTATTGGTACATGATTATTAATAAAGGATATTCAATGGTTGTTTGATTCAGAAATCAACTTTTTAAAGTGTGTTACATTACAGGTTCTTCAGTGCACTTGCTAACAAGGAAAGTGAAGCCCAAAATGGTTCTTTGCATCTCCAGGTGAACAAAACGTTCAGCAAATATACATCAACAGTTGTTTTATTGAATAAATTAATCATTTTATTAAGCAAGGATGCATGAAATTGACCGAAAGTGACGGTCAAGCCTACCTTTCCCATTTGCAGAGACATTGATCTTGATGTACGTGGAACACCATCATCTGTATGAAATGCAAGTGAAATATGAAACGGACATGTTTTGGGTGAGGAAAAAAAGTGATTTTTGGGCGCCCCTTACCTCCAGTGTCTATTGAACCAGCATAGCAGCGGTTGGAGTTTTGGTTGGCGAGCTTTTTAAACTCCATCAGCTCGGCGTGATCCTTCTCGTACGTCCTCTTCAGATTCTCCACGTACTGCATCATCACCTCAGTGGCCTTGTTCATTCTCTTCTCCTGCCACGGCCGAAGACAGGGAAAAATTACCGTATGCACAATCTGGTTTTCTGGTGAAAAAGGAACTCAAAATTCTGCTTTTTTTTTTCCCTCAATGTTGCAAAAACAAGTCAGTTTCGAGGTAAAAAGTTCAAAGTTTCCATGGCGGAAAAAAGCTTCCATACAAGGTGATGTTCATTTGGGATGTACACAGGTCAGAAAAATGTGATTAAAAAAAATAATAATAATTTTACTTGCATTATAAATGTTTTTACTCTACATTTGTTTAGTTTTGGTGGGATTTATGGCATGTTTTATTATTTATATGAATAAATTTTTTTTTAAATTCTAACGTTCATTCATGGAAATAACATGGACAATTTGCCATGGTAGAGTTTGATTAACCAATCAAAAGACATATTTTCATACGTTTTTTATCAACATATTCATATCAACATATTATGAAATCACAATTATAACAATAAAAATAAGTTTATGTCTAAGTTTAGCATTTTTTTGTTCTGAAGTTTGTGCTAAATTGTATCGTCTCATCCTTTCATCCCTCTCTTTTGCATGCGTGCGTTTTGTTCCCCATCTTAGATGCGTCATGGCGTCACCATATTTTTGTGGTTATTTGGCTGATTTTATTTGACAAGTGTAGCCGCTTGTGTTGTTCCTGATTTTGAGGATGAATTTGATCTATTTTCAAAGCAAACAATGCGTCTCTTTCTCACTCAAACATAAACCATATATCATTACAATTTAACTTATTTAACCCTTGTGCATTGTTCAAATTCACGACCCTTTCGTTATGATTTTAACTGCTTTAAAAATGTATCAGATAAATATTTTTTTGCTTAAATCTATTAATCAACCTCAGTCCTGATCAAAACTACTAAATTAAAAAAAAAAAAAAAATTCATGATTTTAACTCTTTAAAACGTAAAAATCTGATGCTGCACAAAAACTAACGGCGCATCAAAGCCAATGTTGCTTCTAATCTTTGACTCGTTTTTTTTACCAAATCAGTGATATCATTTATGAATTTGGCAATTAAAGAGTTAAAATCCTAATTTTTTTTTTTTTTTTTTAATTTAGTAGTTTTGATCAGGACTGAGGTTGATTAATAGATTTAAGCAAAAAAATATTTATCTGATACATTTTTAAAGCAGTTAAAACGAAAGGGTGGTGAATTTGCCCACAGAGTACTGTTGAGTTTATGAAAATTTTCCCAAAATATGTGCCAAAATAAGATTTGTCACCAAAAATCATTCCATTTGCTGAAACACGGAGAAAGTTACGGCCAAATTAAGACTCAAAAATTCCCCATAGTGGATGAAAACATCCCGAACAGCACATGAGGGTTAAATGTTTTTGTAGATCTAGAAAGTGTCGACAGCGTTACAAAGACAAGGGAACATTTTAATTTCAGCAAACGCCAAACGAATAGCGCTTAAGGGTTAAAAAAACAAAAAAACAAAAGGATATAGTATTGCTAAATCTCAGTTTAATGTTTTTGCTGGATCATGTCTTAAATGATGTCAAGCAAATTATCAGTCACATACACTTAACTGGCATCCACAATGCAAAAGTAGACTTAAAATGCATTTGTTAAAATAAACGTGATGAGTATTAAATTTATGATTTGATAAACGTACGATTAAAATGATGTGCAGAACCCGCAATCCCACAGCCCTGCAATCATTCTGAGAAACATTCGTATCAGTCACTATTAAGTTATGGGATGAAAGCCATGGTGAGTTGAGCTGATGGGAACACATGCAGGCGACTCCACTAGCGATAGACGTACCGCTGAGTCCTTCTCTGAGAACTCGCACATTAACCTGAGGGCAAGAATGACACTGAGCTAAATCTATCACAAACATCTTATCTGCTGCAAAATAAACATTCCGCCTCTGCTCCACCAAGATAGTTCTCATGAAAACATGAAGAGCACTTGAAACGAGAGAGAGCCCGGAGGAGAATTTCTGCAGAACAGCAGTATGAAGCACAGCTCAAACCGAACAGCTTTCTGTTGATCAATGCATTGATTTGTGCGATCGAGTGCGGGGAACTTTTTTGCCGTCCCAGCGGAATGAGTGGATTCACACACCTTCGGCTTCATCAATGCTCCTGATCAGGTGAATTCGTACCGAAATAACTGGATTTCATGCTCGAAAATGGCAGCGTTCACATGTGTTCAAACGAACCGCAGTAACTGAGCAATCGCACCAGGGTTCGTTTTAATCCAACCAAACATGACAAGTGTGAACGCACCCTTAACGTAAATTCTCTGAATCAGATTAAAATTCAGATTGAATCTGTGGATTTGACAACCATTGTACTTCACACTTATTTAATCTTAAATTTTATTTTTATTTATTTATACTTACGCCCACCTGGTACTTAATTTTTTTTGTTATAGTGAATAGTATTTCTTTTTCCTTTTTTAGGACTCCCCGTGTGCACTGATTTAAAGACGAGCTGCTGCTGTGACAAAGAGCTTCCCTTCGGGGATCAATAAAGTATTTCTGATTCTGACTGAGAGTTTCACGTGAGGGTGGAAACAGTTTCCCGCGCAGATTTCGCTCGTGTTCATGTTGGTTCAGTGCAGTGACTACTACGTGAGCAGAACTTCATTTATCTTTACGCTATTGGACCTGTTTTTACATGTAAAAGTTCATAAATGGGACCACATCCCGGGGGTGAAAAAGTTCCTCACTGAGATTTTGCATCGGGTTCGGCTGCTTATGTGAATTCCCCAACCTGTCGTGGCCTAGTGGTGAGGGAGTCGGGCTTGTAACCTGAAGGCTGTTGGTTCGATTCCCACACCGGTGGGGATTGTGAATGAACAGCACTCTCTCCACCTTCATATCATGACTAAAGTACCCTTGAGCGAGACACCTAACCCCTAATTGCTCGCCTTGTAAGTCGCTTTTGATAAAAGCATCTGCTAAATGATGAAAAAATGAACCTGCTTGGTTGGAAAGTGACCTCTGTGCTTCATACATCACTACACTATTTCGCCTATATTTCGTTGATGTGACCTCAGCTTTAGCAGTTCACAGGAAGGAGCGTCTCACCTGCCGCACGGCTCCGACCATTTCAGCCCTGCTGGAGAGGCGGTTGGTCAGGCGATGCAACACGGTGATCGTTTCTAAGAGGTTCTGGTAAAACTCACGCTGCTCAATATTCTGCCACAGCGACAGAGTTCTCTGGAATGGGATGCAGACAAAATAAATCAAGCTCTATTCCAGTTTATTCCCAACATGAGTGTTTATGTCATTCAGGTCTGACCTTAAAACTGCTTTTAAACTCTTCCAGTTCCTTCTCCGCGTTTTCCTCCGTCAGGCTGCGCTCCCTTTCCGCCTGTTTCAGCCGCGACTCCAGCGTGTAACTGTCATTCCGGAACGCCAGAGACAGCTGCACAAAGGCATTC